>PVLD010009182.1:0-78554 GCA_004027595.1 Dinomys branickii | reverse complement strand
GCTCTTCCGATCTCTGGAATTAATTGACAAATTCAGCAGCGTAGCCGGATACAAAGTCAACACCCAAAAATCAATAGCATTCCTATACATGAAAAACAAACAGACTGAGAGAGAAATTGTGGAAACCATACCTTTTACAATAGCTTCCAAGAAATTGAAATACTTAGGAATCAATCTAACAAAGGATGTGAAAGATTTATTCAGTGAAAACTACAGTACTTTGAAAAAAGAGATCGAAGAGGATTTCAATAAATGGAAAAACATACCCTGCTCATGGTTAGGAAGAACGAACATTGTGAAAATGGCCATACTACCAAAACTGTTGTACAGATTCAATGCAATTCCCATTAAACTACCATTAGCATACCTCACAGATCTAGAGAAAATATGCCTTAAATTCATCTGGAACCAGAAGAGACCCAGAATAGCAAAACCAATCCTGGGCAACAAGGACAAGTCAGGTGGAATCATAATCCCTGACCTGAAATTATACTACAAAGCTACTGTAATAAAATCAAACTGGTACTGGCTAAAAAGCAGACCTGAGGATCATTGGAACAGACTGGAAGGTGCAACCACAACGAAAAACACACTCAGCCACCTAGTATTTGACAAAGGGGCCAACCAAATTCACTGGAAAAAGGATGACCTCTTTAATAAAAGGTGCTGGAAAAACTGGCTTACCTCTTGCCGAAAACTGAAAATAGACCCCAGTCTATCACCATGCACCAAACTCAGTCAAAATGGATCACAGATCTCAACATTAAAACAGAAACTCTAAATATATTGGAAGAGAAAGTAGGTAAAAATCTTGAAGATATAGGAGTAGGCAGAGAGTTCATGAACAAAAGTGAAACTGCAAGGGAAACACTCCAAAGAATCAATAACTGGGACCTCATCCTACTGAACAGTTTTTGTACATCTAAAGAAATCACCAGCAAAGTAAAAAGAAAACCCACAAATTGGGAAAAAATCCTAGCTGGCTGTCCCTCAGACAGAGATCTTCTATCTAGAACATACAAAGAATTAAAAAACATGTACCTGTCCACATTCAAAGACCCAATCCAGAAATGGGCATCTGAGATGAATACACACTTCTCAGATAAAGAAATACAAATTGCAAATAAATATATGAGAAAATGTTCCACATTCTTAGTCATTCGAGAAATGCAAATAAAAGCAACACTGAGATTTCATCTCACCCCAGTATGAATGGCCAGTATGAAAAAATCATCCAATAACAAATGCTGGCGAGGCTGTGGAGAAATAGGGACTCTATTACACTGCTGGTGGGAATGCAGACTGGTGCAACCACTGTAGAGAGCAGTTTCGAGATTCCTTAGCAAACTAGGTCTCGAGGTTCCATTCAAACCAGCTATTCCCCTTCTGGGTATTTTCCCAGAAGATCTGAAAGCATCATATCACTCTGATGTATGTGCACCCATGTTTATAGCAGTGCAATTTGTAATAGCTAAATTGGGGAGGCAACCCAAATGTCCATACACAGATGACTGGATTCAAAAACTGTAGCATTTTTATACAATGGAATATTATCCAGCTATAAAGGGGGACGATTTGAGGCCTTTGTAGGCAAATGGTCACAACTGGACACCATACTCATAAGTGAAATAAATCAGAGGTACATGTACAGGCAAGGTATTGTGTCACTGGTGTAAGAACCTGAGGGTGGGAACATAAACTAAGAGTCATGAAGGAAATCTGTTCAAAAGTAAAGATCAGATGGGATGTGGGAAAGGAGAAAAGAAAGAGGCAAAATGTATGTATGAATGTATGTATGTGTATACATATGTGCAGGATGGCTAACATGGTTCTACTATTGTCTAATGTCACTTAATGGTATGGAATAGTTGATGACGGGTTGTTTGATCAATCTTTTATGTCTATATGTGTTCTCCGGAGCATACATTTTGAAGATATCAATATGCAGTGCAACAACTATTGTCCGTTTTCTGTTGCTTTGTCTATAATTCAATTCTGATTATATGGTTTTTGAGCTACTTTGTGTCTCTTTGTTAATGCTTTCCGTTTTTTTTTTCTTTCTTTTTCTGTTGTTGATGATGTAGTTCTTTTTGCTTTCACACTTTAAAAAGAAGTTGTACTACTGACTTAGGTCACTTTATTGTAAGGAGTAGTTGATGATTAATTGTCTGATCAATTTTGCATGTCTATATCTGTTTTCCTGACTATACACTTAGAAGTTATCAATATGTAATGCAACAACCATTGTTGATTCCCTGTCACCTTATCTGTAACTTAGATTCGATTGTACTATTCTTATGCTACTTTGTGTCTGTTTGTTAATATCTTTTTGTTTTTATACTTTTAAAATTAAAAAACATAGACTTGGACTTTTGAGAAACACTTGAACTTTTGTGACTTTGGGAAGATGAAAGGATTCCTGTAGCTCTCCTTGCACACATAACTGTAATGTGTCAGGAAGAATTATGAACCAATGTTAGTGCCATTGCTATTGTCTTTATTTGGAGGTTAAGTGTGATTTAAGGAGCTGTGTTCAGATTACAAGTTAATAAAGGGTGGGATGTGCTAGTGAGGGAAGACTGTCAGTTTAGACAGGAGGTAGGGCGGCCCCAGGGAGTGGGAGAGTGCTCTCCTGGGTGTGCTGGGTGGAGCACGGAGGCGTGGCCTTGGACCTACATCTGGTCCCTCCTCCTTCCTTTCTAGCACTGTTCTACTCCACTTCCTGACCACCAAGAATTAAGTGGCTTTGCTCTGACACACTTTTATTTTTTATGTATTTTATTATTACAGGTTTACAGCACATAATGGTTACATTCCCTGTGGGGAGTTGGTACCTGTACCTAACACATCGCAATTCCTCCTCCACCCTCTTACCCGCCCTCCTTCTCCGTGTCTTGCTCTCCTTAACATTTGAAAAAGTGTATCTTCCTACTACCTTCTATCTTTTATTGTACTCTCTATACTTTGGGTTTCTTATATAAAAGAAACCATGTGACACTTGAGTTTGTACTGATTGATCTCACTTAACACTACAATTTCAAGGTGCATCCATTCTCCTATAAATGACTCCAGTGTGTCCTTGATAGCAGAGTAGTACTCCACTGTGTATAAACATCACATTTTCCTTACTAATTTGTTTATTGTTGGGGATATAGGCCTTTCTGGCATGAGGTTTCTGCCTTGGAGCGAGACGAGCATGGACTGAATCCCCTTAAAATGTGAACCAAATTAATCCTCTTCTCTTTGTTTGTGTCAGGTATTATGTCCAGCAATGGGAAAGCTGACTTACACAACCTCTGTAATGATTTGTACCTTGGAATGCCTCAGCAGTCTCGGCATGCTTCATTTCCAAATTTAGATTTAAACAGAAAGATACATACACAGGTGCAGCAAACAAATACATACACAGGTAGGTCTTTTCTTCTTTTTCAAAGATCATCTTTCTGCTGCTGATTATTATCTCTGTGGTGGGTGTGGTTTAAAAGTGTCTCAGAACAAAGTCTTAGATTCCAACTTGTCTATGAAGAATAGTTAGAAGTTTCTGAAAATAAACTTATTCAGCTTTTAAGAGGCTGGCTTCACCCTGACTTATTACCATTTCCTTTCTGCTGAAATTTTGATGACATGGTCATCACTCATTCAACCAACTGTGGCCATTTCAGATTAAGTAAAGTGTCTTCACACAAGGTGTCCTCATTGGCCCTGTATGTGTTAGAACTACTTCTAAATGAATCACCAGATGAGTTTCTAGGACATAGTGAAGCAAAATTCATTGACCCAGGACTAAGCTGAGGAAACAGAACATACTAGTGAAGTAATCATAGATTTGGGACCCTGTTCATATATAAAATGGAAAACACTTAAAAATTATCCATTAATACGCCATGTGCTATGGGGGGATTGATAATAAAGACAAAATACAAAACAAAATTGAATTACCTCTAAATGGTAAGGTTAGAGGTGTTTTGCAATTTTTTTCTGTATTTTGCATATTCAATTTTCTGTAAATGAATAACAGTTAGGAAACATCCTAGAAAATATCTTACAATATACTTGTGATAATAAGAAATGGAAAGAACCTTCTGTCTTGGTTACTATTCTCTCGTTGCTGAGACAAAATACCCAACACCCAAAATGAAGGAAGGAAAGGTTTATTTAGCTTACAGTTTGTGGAGGTTTCAGTCCATACTTGGCTGGTTCTGAGGCAAAATGGCGCATGGCAGAGGGCAACAGTTCATGCAGCAGAGCACAGCAAAGACAACCAACAAAAAGGGAGGAATGGCTGCAAGCAGCCTCTTTTCTTCCCTTACATTATAAACAGGCTACCCCCCACCCTGAGGGGATGTAGCTCTCACACAATCTCCATGCCCTCCTCTTCGACAGGCTCAGGATGTACCAAAGCACCCTGGCTTCCTGCTGAATCACTCAGCCAAACCTCTAGACTCTCCAAGTTGACAAAAATGTATCAACCATAACATTCCACCCCTTGTCAACTTGGCAACCAGACACATTTTTTAAACCAGTTTCCAGATACAAAGACATGCCTGTACTAGAACCATAGCACCTTTCTGAAGAAAAAATGTAAGATTCTTCCAAACTGTATTTTACTAGATGTAAAGTTTAAATACTGATGTCAAGTTTTAAATGTAATTCCATGGAAAATCTCAGGAAGTGTTTTTATATCAGCTGATGTTAGTCTGAGACCAACATGAATGCTGAGACAGGGGGAGGGACAAAGATGAAAGCTGATGAATATTAACGAGCAAATCTTTCAGGTTTAAAAATATGAACCTCAAATACTTGGAAGTGTGCTATTGCTGCAAAAATCAAACCCAATTTAACACATCAGAATAAAGATTCAATATTAACCTTATAAAAGGAATATGTTTTATGGTAAAATGCAGGTGAGGAGCTGAGTCTGTAACCTTCAGAGTCACTCAGTCCTGAGGTTTCCTTTCAGCTCCACCTTGAAGTAAATATGTCATTTAAACTACCTAAGCCTCAGTTTGCTCAACTGTAAAATGGGGATAAAATACACTAGAATGTTTTTGTAAGGATCATATGAAATGTGTATTCATTAAAATTAAAACTCATTGAAAATACCTAGCACTAGCCAAACATGGTGGTGCATACATCTAATTTCAGCATTTGGGAGGCTGAGGCAAGAGGATAAGCATGAGTGCAAGGCCAGGCCTTAGGCAACACAGTGAGTTCAAGGTCAGTCTGAACCATATAGCAAGATCTTATCTCACAAAAAAATTATATATATATATATATATATATATATATACACACACACATATATATATTTACAGATATTTAGCACTATATCTAAGTATACAAGAAGTGGTAGCATCATTTGAACCAATGAAAAAGGAGTCTATATTATACAACACTGGGACAGTTATTCACAGAAAAATGTTTATAAGTTCTACATTTATATTTTGTATTCAAATTTTACAGAATATATCTGTTTTTGGTACTGGGAATTGAACCCAGGACCTTGCACTTGCCAGGCAGGTGCTTATGCCACTGAGCTACATCACCAGCCCCTTTACATGTCTGAAAACAGAAATAGCTATAAGACAATATGAGTGATTATTCTCCTGATCTTATGACAGAAAATTTGAACAAATAAAATTATTGAAAACAAAGAACAGGCAAAAGGAAATTTTAATCTTTCCATAGGAAGAAGTTTGAGCCTCACCATGTAAAAGAAAATTACCATAGACAAAAGAAGACCACAGCTGGCTATGGTGGCACACATGTAATCCCAGCACACAGGAGACTGAGGCAGGAGAATTGGCATGAATTCAAGGTCAGCCTGAACTATATAGCAAGACTCTACCTCAAAAATCAAAAATAAAATAAAATTTAGAAAAATGAATTTAATAACATTAGTATGTAAATAGCTCTTTCAGAAACTCCTCCAATTATCTCCTAGAACTAATAAATAAACTTAGTACACACCCTGCACTACCTCAATGAGTTGGGGAAACTCACACTACTTGTGACCAGCATCGTAAGTGCGCCCAATCCCCAGCTGTGTAAGGAGTGGGGGGCGGCAGCACTGGAGATTGAGAGGTGGGAGGAGGCAAAGACCTGGAAGTAGGGTGCAGACCCAGTCCTCTAGCAGGGTGGGGATAGCCTCCAAAGGGTCATAGGCAGCTTGCAGGGATGCACTGCTGGTCTATGAGGGGACCCCAGGGGCCCTGACAGGGAGCTTAGCAACCTGAGGGGGGATGGTGCTCCTCACAGGCTACATGAAAATCCTGAGGACCTGGACCAGGCCCCTGGGAAGGCCTCATTGGGGCGGAGCCTGGCAGTCCACAGGGGTGACCTTGCGGACTCAACCAGACCCCCAAGGGCCTCAGGGCTTATCAATAGGGTGCTGAACATAGTGTATCTGGTTCACTACCTATGAACCATCTTTGAGGATGGGTGCTTTTCCCCATAGGGCCATAGTAATTTGAGTGTATCCATGCTTGTTACAGCATAATCTGAAGCAGCCATGTGCCTTCCCATTGTGAGAGCCCAAGGGAGTAAATAGACCAAAACGTACAGTTATTATCAGAGGGAAGATGATTGATTGGATGAGAGAATAACAGAGATGAGAGTGGAGAAAACTGTTTGATTAATCGAACAAGCCATTATTTGTATAACTGAGTAACAAAAGTGAAGATATTATGTAATACAGCATCCGTTGTTAATTCCCCAATATCTTCTCTATAACAGTACATTTCCTTTATTGTTTTTTGCATTATTCTTGTTTATAACTGAGTAACAAATGCGAAGATAATATTATATAATATAGCACCCACTGTTAATTCCCTACTATCTTCTCTATAATTGTGTAGTGCCTTTATTGTTTGTGCGATATTCTGGTTTATAAATGCGTAACATATGTGAAGATAAGATTATGTAATACAGCATCCATTGTCAATTCTCTACTATCTTCTCTCTAATTTTGTGTTTCCTTATTGTTTTTGTATTATTCGGGTTTATATTCTCCTATCTTTAAAATAAAATTAAATTAAAAAGCAAATAGCTATTTCAAAACAATGCAAAAACACTAACAAGAGAAAAATTACAAAGAATATGAACAAAAATTCATAAAGAACAAATGGAAATTATCAGCAATGATGAAAAGTTTTTAACTTCATTAATTCTTGCATTAAAATACATAGATATTTAAATTTTAGTGTAGTTCATGCCAAAATATCCACAGAGAAAAACAGAAATAAAAATATTTTTGCACACTTCTGTGTCAGAAGCTGCCTAAAATTTACCTAAATATGGAAAACACCGTGCATCTCCCATTCAATCTTTCTGCTGTAGAGTGCTTTAAATTTTCAAATGAGATGTCAGCTCTCAGTTTTGGTAAAATTACAATATACTACTCACTCTTTTTGCCACTCCATGTTCTTCTTTTCCAACATGGCATATGCGACTTTCACACCAGTGATTTCCATGTCATGAATATCCCTCTGGATGAGCATGAACTAAGTAGGTGGTGAAACCATGCCTAAGGAAAAACATGAAGAGTCCTGGTTCCAGGTCTTGACTCACTTATAATACCTGTGAGGCAGGCCATAGATGAGGGACAGCCCTTCTCTAAAGGCAGAGTGAGTACATTGCGGTTTCCACCAGTGAGGTCAGTAGTGTCAACCTGTCAGAATCAAAAGGTGGAAATAATGAAACTGGCATTTTTAACAAGCACCCAAATTAATGCTTAGGTATTTTAACATTTCAAAAACTACTATCACAGTAGACCATTAAGTCCTTCCGCCCAAAATCCTTCAACAAAATCAAATGTTCTGAAGCGAAAAATATGCATATCAAATAACAACTCCACTGCACATGAGTGACCAAATATCTCAACTCACAAAAGTTGGATTCTCAAATTTTTGTTACAGTTGAGGTGCTATCTTTTTAGGTTTATTCTCTTAATCTCAAGGATCAAATACACTCATTGAAGCTGCCAGTCTGCAAAAGCACTTTCAGAAGGGCATAAATTCAGTCCTGCATCTCATGATTCAGGCATTTAATCACATGATCAAGTTAATGGAATTCAATTTGAATGTAGGCACCTCAACAAGTACACTGCATCGAATTAACATATTTCATAAAATATGGGTTGCAAAGCGAGCTGCCAGTTTAATGGAAAGTTCAAAGAAGAATGCAGTCCTCTCACTGGTCACTGTTCAAATCTTCAGTTGCCAGGAAAGGGCCACACAATGCTGTAGCCAAGGCAACCAGCCACACCACTAGGAACTTTCCCAATTCTCAAGATAAATAAATAAATAACAGTTATTATAGAAACTTTCAGATGCTTTTTACATTTTGGGCTTAGCCCATGTTCTACAACAGTGATGATGTCTAGGGATCAAACTCTGCCTGTCAATTTAAAACCTCTCATTTAAAAGAAAAAACCTCCCATTTTTAAGAGTCCAGAAATGGATTGCTCTTCTGCTACTTATGACTCAACCAAATTGCCAAAAAGTGCACTCCTCCAGTGATGCCTGGTCTCTGGGGTAAGAGGAAATACACACTATGTGTGCAGAATCCCAATGATCCATTATTTAAACAGCAGAAAGTAACAATGCCACTGGCCCTCCTAACACCCATACTGTTTGGCGTCCACTGGGTGAAGACATCTGGATGAATGGTGCCGAGCCCTCCGTCCAGTCATTGTATCCTGCTAACAACGTGCTCTACTCGGCAGCCATGTGGAGTTCGCAGCTATTACCGAGCTACCTGGTGAGTGTATTTAAGGAGCGTCTTTTCACACAGCTTTTGCGCCTCCGACAAGGCAACTTTGCTCAAAAGAACATTAGGATCCACAGAACTGCTTAGATTAACTAAGCTTTGTTCTTCAAACATTTGTAGTCACAGTTAAACTGAGTGGAAGGTAGGCCAAATCCTTCCTTATTTTTTTTCTTAAAGACAGCTGCTGGAATCCACTCAGTCTTACAAAGGTATTTACTTAAAGTAGGAACCATGCGTATAAAAGAAGCAGACAGGTCTCTCAGAATGTCTTGTACATTTTTTGAGTCTAATGTGCTGAACTGCAAATTTAGTCCACTGAAGTGGTTTCATGCAAACGTTCTTCTCAAATTCCTTTTGTACAAAATCTTGATGCATAATGTATAGAGTCTGAAAATGGATTAAACTACATTTGGAGATAGTTTGAGGGTTTTTTTTAACCAGCAAAAATGAGCAGGTTTTCTGTTGTTGCCTTTTTTAACCCTTCTTGCTCTGAAGCAATCATGCATGGATCATGTCTTCTCAAAGCTGCTTTCCACACAGTATTTCTTGTATTTTCTTTTTACTTTTCAAAAAGCTTGAAATGTGAAATGTTTTAGTTAGAAATGGGCATGGTAGATTAGACTCATTTCCCTCTTATTGCCTAACTAAAGCAAGCAAGTACAATGGTAAAACCTTCTGGCTTATTTCTGGAAGATAATTCAGCAGGGAAATAAGCACGAATGAAAGCTCACCGTATAACATGTTTCCAGGCCTCCACCATATTAATTACCCTAGGACCAAGCTCATCATTAGAACATGTGTCTGTGTCAGGCCAAGCAAGTATGGCCGATACTCAGGTATGTTTCTGTCATGTCCTGTTAGGGCCAGAAACACAGAAAGGAGAAGCCCAAGGAAAACTGCCAAGAGCTGCAAAGGCATCACAAGCTATAATCTTTCACTTATGTGTCATCGGGTCAATGAATTTTTGATGCTGTTTCATAATCTACCTGTATTTGCGTGCCATTTCAATAGTAGTAAATTGTAATAGAAAAGTAATGGCAGCTAGAGAGAGGACATTTGGATTTAAACTCTTAAGTCTTACTGTACCTAACTAGTTATGTGACCTTGAACGTAACTTGCTGTGTGTGGCTTCAGGGATCAGGTAAGGAGAGCCCTCGTTGATGTGTCTGCATCTTGGGAACATTGACAGTTACCATAGAGAGATAAAAGACAAGGGTGGGCGTTATGGCTTTTGTCTAGATGTTCCCCCCAAATGCTTATACAGTCATAGGGAGGAGCTTTTCAGAGATGGCTGTATCTAGAGTGTGTGATGCTGTGGTTAATGATATGATGCTGGGATTGATTCATGGAGGGTTGCTAGGATTAAGAGGGCCCCACCCTGGTGGGAGTGCAACCAGTCCTAAGGGTGGGTAGCCTGGATAAGATATAAGGGACAGAAGGAGGGCTGCTGTGATCACTTGCTACTTAATGCTTTGCTGCCTTCTGTCTGCCATGAACTGTTTCTCCTCTGAGATGCCCTTCACCCATGCAACCCGGCCCTGAAGCTAGCCAACTATGGACCAAAACTTCTATGAATTGTAAACTACAATGCACCATTCCTCCTTGAACTTTGAGTGTCAAGTATTTTGTCTCAACAATGAGAAAATAACTAAAATAGTGGGAAAGGACTTTATAAGGATATTGTAAAGTCTTAAGTTTCATCTATACTGTTGAATTTTCCCTTCCTTGGAGTCACTACAGTTTTCTCCCAGAAAAGATGGCATCTCTGGCTCTTCTTCTACGTTATTCATTCAGGTTTCTGAAAGCCATGGGTTAAAGGAACAAATTGCTGAATGGAGAAAGATGCTCCTGCATAGCTGACTGCCTCTGGGAGTATCAGTGCGGGACCCTAACAGAGCTCTTTTTTACAGCACTTGTAACACTTTGAACCTTCAGAGAAATACAGAAGCCCACCTCAGCCCACAAATTCTCCAGATCCTGCATTCTGAACTGCTCATCCTGACACTGGATGTAATCACTGGTTCCTGACATTGTGACTCACTGTTTTGCATTCATTTGCCCCATTCCTCTGGCTTAATAAGTAGCTCCAGTTATCTGTGTTGGACGTTCTGATTATCTTTTCCATCATGATTCAAATGATTCACTTAATCACACTCCCTTTACCAGCTCCAACCGGTAACAGCAACTTGGACCACAACCCCATGGATGGGAGGCAGATGAAGAGGTAGGCTTACTGACAGTTGTAGGGGCTCAGATGTGCCTCTCAAAGGAGGCAATGTAAGTATTTTCACCGGCACAGGGGACACTTTCTCTTTGGGAGCTACAGACTTGAAACAACTGGACAAATTCTAGGGGACAGGTACCAGGGGAGATGGGGATAAGGGAAGAAGAGAAGGCTCTTCCCTCACACATCTGTCCTTTCTACTTCCAAGGCCACCACATCATCTTCCTGCATCCCTTGTGGACTGGATTCATGAGATGGGGTACTGAATGCTAAGGGAAGATTAATGCAAATTAAGATTTACTCCTCATGGCCCTGAATCAAGGCCAGCAGTTTTCTGAAGCTATTGATTTCAAGCAGGAGCCTAAAGTGGTATCTTTCTATGGTCTGTTGGTCATTTCATAACTTTAGAAATGTAATGATCAATTCATTAGAAAGAAACAAATAACTAAATAAATTTTACTCTGCCCGGCCCCCGGAGCATACCAGGCACTCTGCCTCGCCCCCAGGACGGCCCTGAAGACTTGCCTGAGCCTATAGACGTGGATGCGCTGACAGAGCCTGGCGGTTTGCTGTGTAACCCCGCCTACCTGACCTGACACCCAACAGCTATGAGGGCTTGCCAAAGGATGCTTCTCCATCTCCTGCCATAGCAATTTGTGTACACCCACGTATTATACAGCATATTTAGAAGCAGCCAAGTCTCTTCCCAAAGTAAGAGCATGAGGGAGTAAATAAACCAAAAGTTCAGTTATTACTAGTGGGAAGATGACTGACAGGGTGGTAGAACAACAGAGGTGAAGTGGAGAAAATTGAGTAATTGAACGAGCCATGATCTATATAACTGAGTGATAGGGGCGAGGATGACATTATGTAATGCAATACCCAGTGGTGGCCCCCTACTATTTTCTCTGTAATTTGGCATTTCCTTTATTGTTTTTTGTGTTAACAAATGCAAAGACAACACTATGTAATGCAGCATCCAGTGATGGTTCCCTGCTATCTCCTCTGTAATTTGGTATTTCCTTTATTGATTTTGTTATAACTAATATGAAGATAACAGTATGTTATACAGCATCCAGTGCCAATTCCCTAGTATCTTCTCTATAACTTGGTATTTTCTGTATTGTTTCTGTATTATTCTGGGTTCTTTTATCTTAAAAATAAAATTTAAAAGAAAAAAAAGATTCACTCCTCATAATTTCACAATAACATAGATATCACCAAATGTGTTTTTTAAAATTTTCTACAGTGCAGAGGGAGTGAGAATCAGGCTTGTTTTTCCCTGGAGTGTCTTTAGGACCCGGCATGAGGCTTGGCCCATAGTAAATGCTTTTACATATCTCTTGCTAAAATGAATACATAAGAAAAACTAAAATAATATTTGAAAGATATCTATTTATCTGATATAAATGATTTAGAGAACTAGTATCCAGCAGTACAGCTTGCTAATACTTTTTAAAATGTGTTGATGCTCATAAGTACAAAATAAATGACCTGTAAAATCACTTAAGATGAAATAATATGCATTTAACCAGGCTTCCACAGAAAAGTCTGAAGAAAAAGGAGAGAATTTCAAGAATTATTAAATCTTTTTAAATCCAACCACTGCCCAATCACAGACATGCCACGTGTCCTTCTGCCCATGGGCTGTCACTTTAGGCAGTGTCTCTCAGCCCTTCGTTATGAAACTCCTATATAGCCACCTCCCAGAGCATTAGGAAAAGGCTTTGGATCAACTGAAAAGACAAGTCTTCTTACAGGTCTACCCAGCCGTCTCTTTTGCATTCCACAGAGAGATCTTAAATAAAGGAGGAGAAACTGCAGGCATCACCTACATACCAAAGGCAGAATTTTCAAAGTCTCACATGTGTACTGGCTTAGCTTCATGTCAAAAGGACTCGTCCACTGACAAATAAAATTCAAAACACTGCGAAATGCCAGTCTCTAACTCTGTTTTATAATTCTGTTGGGAGCTCCTGTAATTTAACAGTGTTCTGGTACCTTCCATTCCATTCTGGGTTTTTACCTTAGTCTGCTAATGAGTTACTTTTACCTTTCCCAGAGTTTGATTAAGGTCCTGAGGGTGGCGGTAAAATGGATCCGTGTTTTTGTCTCAAACTCAATTAGCAGAAGTTGGAATTGCTCTCTTCAACAAAGTTAAATAAATTGTTAATGAGAATTTACCTTCCCCTGATTTGCTAGTTGCCTTATCAGCTGGGAGTCAAGACTATTAAAGGAGGAGATGTTTATTAAAGCTTAAGGTGTTTTGCTGGATTGAATGTTAAAAAGATGATGGCAGGATAGTACTGCTGACTTCTCACTTCCAAAACCTTGAGAGGGGTTCCAGGAACCATCAAAATCTACCAACTTCAAGCCTCATTTGGGTAAATTCACTGGAGAAATGCTGTTCACCTGGGAGATAAGTGCTATGTGCTCCTGAGGAGCAGCAGAACCTTCTCTCCCCAGGCATCCACCACAGATATTTCCTAAGTCAATTGGACACTAACCTAGAGGAAGGCTACTCACTTGTGAGTACCAGGAAGTTGTAAGAGTCATGTGGCCTGTCTTCCTGTGCTGAGGAGTGAGCTCAAACACTCCCACCATAAATGTCAGGGCATAGGAGACAGAAGATATGTACTTAGGCAAATCTACACGAAGATCTCAAAACTACCTATTCAAAGAAAACAATAATGTCTCCCTGATGGGGCATTCCTAAAGTGCCTCACATTAGTAACCAGCTGTAGGCAAAGTTGAGGAGTCAACCAAGGATGTTTTCAGCCCCTGTCCATTTGTTATTTCCTCAAAAAATGTTTTCCTGGCTCCCGCATCACATCAAGTAGAATCTACATACTGTTTCATTCTGGTTCTTGCCATGCTCCTCATAGCTACTGTTGGGTGTCCAAGAAGCTACGAAGCTAAAGGTCTCATTTCCCAGGATCCCCTGCACCTTAGATCCTATGTGAAACCCACCTTCAGCCAAGCAGACTTTATCCCATGGGAGACAGAAGGCAAAAGTGGGCACTGAGGAAGAGCCTATGTCTTACTCCTGCTGCACAGTGCGATATAAAGAGCGTGCAAGCTATAACACAGGGCCCGGGGGCCAGACCCTGCAACTATGGCAACTTGCAGGTAAGTGAAGCAACTCTGTTTCACTAGTTCTGGTTGGGATAGGCATGGTGAAGTCCAAGGATAGGCAGTTGGAGAGATGACCTCATCACCATCTTGATCACAGCACAGACAGTAGCTATCTCAGCGAACCAGGATAGAGCTGGTATTCTAATGTGTGATTCCTGGAAGTTCTTCCTACAATGTAATCCTCCAGCCTTTGTAGTGATTTCTCTAAGGTCTTCATTCATTGTGTGGAATTCATTTCTGCTAAAAATGGCTACACTGAATTTTGTTACCTGTAATTCACGTCCGACAGAAATACTTCCTTGCCACACAGGCAAACAAATACTTTAATCCTTGACCCTCTATCTTCTCAGATAAGATGAGTTGATAACTAATGCACAATAACTAACTAATAACTAATAATTTCTTTATCATTGTAAGCTTTAATACTGTATATATTTCAAGGCTTAGCAAGTTTCATATCAGTCCTATATGCAGGTATACTATTCTGTTCAGTGTTTTCTTACCAGCATATTTTTATTTTATTAGTACATGTTTGCAGTCCATGCAGCTTACAGTTGTCCTGGGGAGTGGTTACATGTACATACTACGGCTTGGTTTTTTTATCCTCTTGTCTTCTGCCTCCTTCCCTCCTCCTGCAATTCTCCTGTTCCATTTTTCATTCTTGTCGATATTATTAACCACAGCTCATCATATGGCATATAGTATTTACATTAATCAAGGTTAATGTTTCTGTAAATGGTATATCTTTATTCTACTTCTTTCTCCTTCCCCTCCTCTTCCCTCCTCACCCTTGTTCCCTCAGATCACTTCCCTATGGCAAGAGATCTATACCCTTTCCCTTTCTATCCATCCTGCGTTACTCTCTTTCTTTGTCCTTTGTCTCACTCAAATGAGGGATTCCATATGATATTTAAGCTTGTGTGTCTGATTTATTTCACTCAACAGTGTATTTTCCAAGTGCATCCATTTTCCTACAAATGTCTCAAGTTTGTCATTCTTTATAGCCAAGTAGTGTTCTGTTTCATAGAGATACCACATTTTTTTAATCCAGTTGTCTGTTGGTCTGTTGGTCAGTATACAGGTTGCTTCCAGGATATAGCTATTACAAATTATACTGCTATGAATACTGATACACATATATCTCTCTAGTATGATGATTTAAACTCTTTGGAGAAGGTACCTAGTTGGATCATATGGAATTTCTAACTTCAGTTCTTTGTGACATCTCCAATACTGATTTCCATAACGGTTGTTCCACAATTTCTTATGAGCACTTACGTTAGCCAAAGCAGAACAAGTCTAATGGTGACTGTCCAACCACGAATGGTCTGTGCTATTGGTGGGGATTTCTCTTTTTCTAGACAGGGAGACTTTAAAGAGGCTCATATTTGTGGTTGATGGTGGCAGTGTTGCTGGTAATGTTGTTTAAAAGCTTGAGAGAACTGAATCAATTTGTCAGGTGCATAGGGCTGATACCAATGACTCGCCTAGTCCACCTAACCCTGTGACCAGCGTGTTTCACCTTGCACTACAAATCTCTCTACAGGGCTCACTAGGAAACCCAGGGTGCTCTCTTTGGGGCTCTTTTCTGCAAAACAAGACAAGCTTCAGTATAAAGCTGAAGGGTTGCACAACCCTCTCATCATTTCCCTAAACGTCAATCATGCACCCTTGGAAAGAAGACACAGAATCAGGCAGGGGAAGAAGGGAACTGGAGAGAGAGTTATGACTGACAATCTCAGTTTGCTCATCCAGCTACTCCATGAAGCCTCCACTCAGACCCTTGTGGTGGAGAGACAGGATTGCCCTGACTTTCAGTAATTCACAGTACAGGGAAGAGGAGGAACTGCCATGTCTTAACTGCTCACTATGTGCTAGATTCTATACATTTCATTTAATCAACTAACATTTTGGTTTTGTTTTCCTCTAATACATGGGTGACTATTTGGGGCTGCCTAATTTCTTACCCAGTCAAAAGAACAATATGAATAAAGGGCATGAGTTGGAAGGATTCTAAGACAGTGTGGGGTGAATCATATTATCCCCGTATTATACATGAAGCTAGGAGAGTCTAGGAAGAACAGGCAATCTCCTAAGGCTCTGTGGAGCCTACGGTCGTGTGAACCCCAAAATAACATTCTTATATGTAATCTACTTTCTCTTTCCTACAGGTGGAAACAAGCAGACATACCCTTAAAACAATTATCAGAAGATCCTTGCATGCCCTGCCATGCTACCACAATTCCTGAAGGAGTTCAAGATAGATTTTTTTTCATTTGCTCACTCTACTGGATTACAGATTAAATTAAATTAAAATCCTGTCATTTCAGGTGCAAAAATCCTGGGTGCTTTTGGAGAATGAAACCAACTTCTCTCTACCCCAAGGCTTTTCATACCATTATGGTGCAGTCCCAAGCTATCAATGATAGTGAAAAAATGGAGCTTTACAGTAGAGGAAAGAAGCTATTCAACTGCTCCGGATTTCTATAAAGGAGAGATCTTTTGATCTTTGAAACAGCCAAAAGCACAGTTTGATCTTCCTCAAACTCATTTATTTTAGATTCTTGCAAATTTCTTTTCTGTAGGTTTACTTCCTTAGAAAACTCAATATTCAATTGAACAGTGACTTTTATACATTGAAATGCAATATTGAATAGCTGAAGCCTAATAAATGCCATCCCAGCTATATAGGATATTTTAAAAATCATAAAAGGGCCGATTGAGCCCAAGCCAGGCAAAGATGACAAAGCGAATTCAATGCTTCTTTTGAAAATGAGTCATGGTCAGAAATACTCACTTTGACCCAAAGCATTTCTTTGAATGCCAGAGGTAAATTTGCTCACTTTCATTTTCTGCCTGGGTTTCAAATCGACCCTACAGAACAGAACAAAATCAACTCCAAGAGGCCCTGGCAGCTGTTCCAGATGTAAATGTGAAGATAGTGAGGTAGGTCCTATTCTTTTCAATGTGTTATGTTCAAATTATGCAGATGACATTCAGATATGGATCAATCATATTTTGCACATTTTTTCAGGGAGGAATAACTCATTGCCAGTCTCTGTTATATTAACATTCCCCAAGACTATCTTTTCTTTTTTTTTACTTATTAGAAAGATGTCTCATTGTCATGAGCCTCCAAATTACTGGCAAAGGGAGAATTTGACATATGTTCCCAGTCAGGGAGGGCTCAGGGGAGGACAGGCACAACACACTCAATTGATTAGCCAAGAGGAACAGACTTTGATCTCAGGGACATTTCCAAATTTCATTTAAGACTCGAATAACCTGTGGAAATCGAAGTTCTCAATCAGAACTTCTATCCCACTCCTCTGGGTGCAGCTATGGCCTGAGGAACTTTTGTTTAACAATTTGTAGATGATGACTTAGTTTGAGAATGTGTTCCTCTCCTGGCCCTTTCAACATTAGGCCCTTTAAGGAGATGGATAACTTCATTGTCCATTTTCTGCTTAATACTTGCATTTTTTTCCCATTTAGGCATATGTTTTAGCAGGATGCAGATTAGCAATGCCAGGGGGACAGTTGTGTGGTGGCATCTCTCTCTTTGGTAGGACCTCCTAAGGACTGGTATTTAAGCTGTTACAGAAATACTCAATGCTTTTCATTTTGGCGTATCAGCTGAAGGCTGTATTCAAAGTGGGGAAAGGACTGGAATAGAAAGAGTGGTCTGTCTTATAAAGGAGAAAAGATAATCCCTTGGGGAAAAGAATTCATCAGAGACGCATGGGAGACTTAGGACTGAATCTCAGAAACAGCAAAGACAAAGGGTGAGCTAAATATGGTATCAGATTAGACAGCTTGGTTCAGATTTCAGAAATTTGGTTTTATGTGGTGTTTTGGATATCAGAGCAGAAATATCAAGTCTTAGGCATTGCCGTAAACCTAGATCACTTTGGTATTTATAGGCAGTCTATGAAAAGGAGACTATGAGAAGACTCCAGAAGTACCTTCTTTAGCCTCTGCCTGCTCTGCCCTGGTTAGTCCATCTAATGTACCACACTGCCCTTAGCCTGAACATTATGCTTCTGTTCGCTTAAACACTATCAGCTTTTCGTGATGTGTTTAAACACAGACCCTGATTACTTATCGCTTTTGCCTAAAGAGTGATCAAGATGATGGCAGGCTATGAAGTAGCGAGCCCCCATAGAAACGTCTGGCACAAGAAGAAAGAGAAGACTGGACAGCACTAGTGATGTGTCCTGTGAAGAGAGGTGTGGGAGCTTTGCAGGGTGGAACAGACAGATTTTTTGCTTGAGGAGAATAATCCACATAATTATAGAAACTCCAAATAACTGGCTTTTCTAGAGTAGTGAGTTATCTGCCGTGGAAGTAACTCACACCAGAGGATGCCTTCCACACATAAGTAGAGTTGCATAAAAAGGGAGTCCTACATTCCTTCACAATATTGGAACTGGAAGGAACTTTTACTGTCACATACCCCAAGTGTCCACGAGGTATAAGGAACCTCTGACCGTCATGTACAAGGCTTGCCGCCCTGCCTGTACATAAGCACTTTCCATAAGCTCCCTTGTAGTGTCAAGATTCCAAGAGCATGCCTGGAATGGCAAAGGTAACAAGGTTGGCTGCTGTGTCTTGGAGCCTTTTACTGAACTCATCACTGTCCATCTGGAGATGACCCAAAACAACTCCAACATAAGAAAGCCTATCTTGGGGATAGCTAATAGAGCTATGGTCTTAGGGAGGGTGGTTGATAATTAAGGCCCATGACAGAGCTCAAACAGTGTACTCCAAACACCTCAGGATAAAATTCTGAGCTTTAGTGCCATGTCCATCTGTCTCTAGGGTCATTACTGCTCCAACAGGCCTGTAGGGGAAGAAACTAACTTTTTCCTTAGAAATGAATGGAAACTTCTTTTGTTTCCTACAAGAACATTTTTAAACTAACAAAAAATAATAATACCTGGATTTTCAGATGCAGGCAAACCTGTTGTCCATAGGCTTCTCACACTATGAGACCTGGAATATAAGGGAATGTGTTCTGGGAGCAAAATAAGAGATGCAAGGAGTAGCATGGTAACATTCAAGGCATGGTAACAAAAACCAAATAGAAACCAGCACTACACACATGTTAGAGCACTTGCCAGTGCTGCATTCAGTGCAACATCAGTTTGAACAACACTACAGTGATGAGATTACCTTTGTCACTCAGTGAGTGCATCTTGTCTCCTTCTATTCACTTTGCTGCTGCCTGATATTAAAGTTATCAGGAGCTTGGATCAACCTGTACAACTTTTATGGGATAGCACCACCAGATACTCACTAAAGAGCCATCTGGGCAAAGGTTTCAGTGTATGTAATAAGAATGTTGGAATTGAAAAAGTATAACCAACTGGAAATATGGAATGGCAGAGAGACTGCCCACCTAACTGGAGTGGTGAGAAAAAATTGTGAGACAAATATTCAAAGCAAGGAGAAAAGTGGAGGAACCTGGTTTTAAATAAGCAGGATGGGCTGGGGGTATAGTTCAGCGGCATAAGCGCCCACCTGGCAAGTGCAAGTTCCTGAGTTTGATCCCTGGTACCGCAAAAATAAATAAGTAAGCAGGACCCATTCTCCTAATGATATTTTCCCCTCTCCGCTGCAACCCCCTGCAAGACAGACCATCTGCCAACTGCGCTGGCAGGAGTGTGTCACCAAGCAGAATGGGTCTATCAGCACAGCTGTTTGTTGTGCTCATTAATTCTGGGATAAAGTTAAGAAAAAGCTTCCGATGCAGAAGTCAACACTAATTCCAGTGGTTGCAGCTCTTAAATAGCCAAAGATAATCAGGAGAAGCAAGCAAGAAAGTAGCAGTGAAATTCCAAAATAAATGTATAGTTTTGTTGAACACCATTTGTTCAACAAAGGTAGCTAGCACATTATGGTGAAAATATTCACTGAAAATAAACTAAAACTTGATACTTGCCCCCTATACGTCCCCAAACTTCCTATCAATAAAATGTTATCAAAACAAGCAGGCAAAAATACATTCCTATTTCACTTCTATTTCAGTGCAAAGTAGAACTCTCACAATGTCAGTTTTACCTAGTTTGGCCTTTCAAAAATGTGCACAGTTGGACATCAGTGAAGCATAGTGTTTGGAGGATGCTATTTAATGGACTTTTCAATTTACTCTGAGCTAGGCAGAAAACTTTTTTGGCCCTGGTAGAAATTAATATAAGATATTGATGAGTGAAAATACTGTCCTAGAGATCCCAGAACCTGGAGCTAGAGGCAATTTCTTAGAAAGCCATATGCAATAGAAATTCTGACTAAAGAAGATGGATGCTGCATCCCGGATAGCTGTGCTTGTGTTCTGAGGCCTTAGGTAAGGCTCTCTGATAAAGTGACTGCACCCCATGTCTCCACTCAGGACTTCTGCGTGTTCTCCTCCCACCCGCCTAAACCCAAAAGTTATCATGAGGACAGCACAGAACAAATGAGCAGAGAGAAGGACTTTCACAATAAGAAGAGAAGGCCACGTAGCCTTGCTTAATGTCCCTTATGGAAGTGAGCACTAAACTTTGCCTACTTCAGTCCCATGAGGGAGGTAAGTAGAGTTTACCTCTGAATTATAAATGCAGTGCACAGTAAAAATGAGTTTCGCAACATGGATAATTTTTCTTCCTCTGCTAATGAGATTTTTCCTATATTAAGAAGCTAGTTTGCTGGTCGCTTCACTTCTCCATGCCTTGACCAGATTCAGAGAATACACCACCGCTGTCATCACTGTCATGACAGTCAGCATAAGCAAATACTTTCTAGTAAGTTGGTTTTGCATTTTTCGGGTAAATATGCTTACTGTAGGGAAATGGAAAAGAGAAAGTCAGTTCATTGGTGTTTTAAAAAGCTCTGAACTACCCAAAGCATTCTCCTAAAAATCTTCAAATTCTCAGTCATGAAAAATCAACTTAACTCTGAAATAAGAATACTTTTTACAATCAGCACATGGCTCGTTTATTTTAATTATAGTACCCAAATATATTTATATGTGATGTATAAATACTTCATGTATAATTAAGGCATGTATACAATAAGAATAAAACACATTCCATTTTAAACTTGTCAATTTATATTTTTGAAATTAAATAGTAATCAGAAACTAATCTCATTATCTTAGGATTTTGCAAGCTGTATCTTGGACTTTGTGACAAAGATCATCTCCAATATTTGGATGCTGTGGCTTTGTCCAGAAACAACTCCCAAATGTAACATTGTTTGACTGTGCTGTCCCTTATACAGTGATGTCCTCAATGGTTATTTCTAGGAATACATGTTGGCAAATGGAAAGGACTAAATCACTATTACTGAAACTCCTGCCTCCTGCTTTAACAACTAATATGCCCTTCTTGAGCCATGTGTACAAGGTAACTGATGGATTTATTGATTATGGCAAACAACCACCATAAGAAGCTTCAGTGGCACGTCATGGTGGGCTTCTGGGAATGGAAAGTTTCCATCTTTCAGCCCAAAGGACAGAACGATCTATGGATGGAGTCATCATAGCATCTCAAGACCAGGGTCTACCAACCATGAGGACAAATAGCTTGTGATTTCTTTTGATATCCCAGAAAGTGGGAGAATTTGAAGGCCTTGTCTGCCCAAAACTCACTGAGCTTCAGTTTCAGTGAGATTCAGTCTTGACATTCTGACTTCATGCACTCAAGAGCTTCGTCTGCACCACTGGGAAATCACAGGCTGTCCTCTGGCTCCCCAGTGCATTTTTCCTCTGACAGCTTTCCCCAGGGGAATAATAGGTAGGTGTGGGAGTGTGGACAGCAAATCTCTGTGAAATCATCAGCGCTCCCAGAAGAAAAATCTCAAGCATGTATTTAGCTCAAATATGAACCAGTACCTAGTCAGCAAGCCTGTTATGGGGCACTGAACCTGGAAAAAAGTCAAACATGTATTTGTTTACTCCATCTATAGTAAAATATCTAAGACAAATTACATAGATTCAAACACATATGAAGAAGTTCAAGCATAAGGCAAAGCCACAAAGGAACAAACAGCACTAATATAAGAAATAAAAATGGCACAGCATTTTGTTTCCTACTGAATTAGTAATATTTTATCAGCTATTGATGATTAACAGAAATATAACTCAAACTAGTGGTATCCAAAAAGGGAATCTATTCGGCACCCTAACTTTGGAAATTCAAGGAGTGGCATGCTTCAGATACTGCTGAATGAGAGTACTCAAATGTTGGTTTCATTCTACCACTAACTCTTGTCTGAAGTTGCTCTGTGTTGACTTCAGGAAATTATCTGCAAGTTCCCAGAGGACCTGTAGATGTAGTCTTGTTTCTGTTGCTTGAAGTATTCAAAAGGACAGAAAGGGTCCACTGCCCTCAGCGCTTCATTCTGGGTTGTACACCCTCCGCAGTGTTCTCACCTGCTACTAGGACTACTTAATACGCTTATTGCACCTACTCCTGCCTAACCAGTATGGGCAAAGGCCCCAAAGCCCTAAGGAAAAGTGATGGCAAAGTAAAGGAAAGGGGATGTTTTGCCGACGAATAATAAATGGTCACGTTAGCTACCGACACTCATCTGATGTTCTGTAGATCAGAGTTGGAAATGCCCCAAATGTTTGCACCATGTGTGATATTCTTTCCAGAATTACTACATCAAGCAGAGGATGCAACGGGCATTGTTCCTCTATTCCACAATTATTCATTCAGAATTTCTCTAGAGCTATGTACTGAGGATAACATGTCCAGCGATGCAGATGCAGTACAAGAAGAGACAGGATAGAGAATAGTAATACTACTGTTTGTTAGCTGTAACGGACATTCTGGTAAGCTTTCTAATGTAATTCTGAGGGTGTTGTGGAGCACAGGGAAAGGAAATCTTTGCCTGGAATTCAGGGGTGGGGGCGTGCGTCTAGAAAAAGTGAAATCAAAGCTAAGGTTTAAGAAATGAGCAAGAGCTTTGCTAGTCCCAAGGAGGAAGTGGTGTATTTCAAGCAAAGGAAATAGCAAAGATGATTCTCAAAATCAAGAAAAAGTACAGTGTTTTAAAGGAACTGGAATACTTGTGTAAGTCCAAATAGTTTATTAACATAAATGACTCAAGAACAAAACTTTTATTATCCAACTCACTTTGTGATCTTAAAGAGGTTGCTTGAATCCTCTGGGCCTCCCTCACAATGCTGTTGTAAAAGTCAAATGTAATAATGTGTGTGAAATACTTAGTAAATGTAAAGTGTTCTGCAGCTAAAATGTACACATAAGGAACTGAGATGCACAGAACTGTAAAACCCTCTGTGATTCAGGAAAGATGACAGGCTCTGTATACATGGGCCTCACAGGATAATGTGCTTGAGTGTTCTTAGGTCTGTTGCCACCAAGCCTTCCTTATCCTTTACAAGAAGGGTTAATTAAACTCCCATCTTTAGGCATTGAGGACAGGTTTCCTGTGTCCTCTACACCAGTGATCAGAAATTCAGTACAAGGGAGCAGGCAGTGTGGAAGAAATCTAGGAAAACAATGGACACGTTTAAAGAATGTGGGTACAACTCATTGTGTTCAAAGCATCCTTGGTAGGAGAGAGGGACCCTGGGACTTTAAAAGGAAGAAAAAGTTCACATGCTGATGTGCTAAGAATAAAGTCATGCTTAAAAGACAACAGAGAGAGGGAAGAACACAGGGCATGAAACAATCCACACGAATTATGAATCTATGAGGAAAGGAAATAGTTTGGCGGATTCATACTCTCAAAATGTCAACCAAAGGTATGTTTAAATTGTAACTCAGTCCAGAAAGTCACGAATAATCAGTTTGTCTTGGAGAATTCTGGAATTATAAACAAAAGGATACAAAGCATTGTCCAAGGTAAATATTGACATGACTGAAGAGGAACTAGAAAAACTTTTAATGAAGCCAAAATTCTGCATCTGGGGAAGATGTTTCACATTCTTATAATAAACACTTGGGTCCAAGAAGTTCAAGGCTGATGAGTAAGAATCACGTCCACTGGGTTGAAAACTTGACTCAGAACAAAGGCCTTCTCAAATTTAAAACAGTGATACTATGAAAACATTAATATTAACTTTTAAGACCATGTTGTGTCTTAAAATAAAGGCAGTTCACGCTTCCAGACCCCTATTTGCCCTCAGATGTGAGTGGATTCCTCCTTATATCCTGGAGCAGCCACCCAGCTTGTATGTGTAAATGCACAGCGGTTCCTTCCTTAAGTCCCAGCTGCCCAGTGGGGAAGTGGTCTGGGAAGTCCCTTGGGGCCAGCTGAGCCTCTGTGAGGCCAAAGCCCTCCCACCTCACAATGACAAATCTCCTTATTAGGTGAGATACATCCTCCCCACCCAGGAAAACTCAGAAAAGACTTCACTCATTCCTTGGGGTTCACACCCTGCCTCCTCCCAGAAGGATGTCCAGGTGAGTAACCTGAAACTTAGAATAAACAGAAGCCCGTTATCCCTGCTTAGGGGGAGCAAGGGAGGGATCTTGTCAGCAGAGTGGCACCATGGCAACCAGTTCTTCAAAGTGGTTTTTTAAAAATACAAGTCGAATTTCATCTGGAAACATCCCAATTACCCAATTAGACTAAGCTGCAAAGTCTTTTTAGAATAATCTCAGATCATAAGTGAATGAATAGCTCAAACCCAAACCATGGCTCTCTGATACTTAGAACATGCAAGTTTGTCGGGTCTGTCTTCTGGAAGGGAGACAGCTCTTTATCCACAGGAAGGAGGAAACCAGTCTGCATTTGCACAAGTCTCAGTGCTAAAGTGGCATCTGACTGTGTCCCGTGGGGAGCCATGAGATCCCAGTTTCATTTTCCCCACTTAACAGATGGGAAAACTAAGGAGCTATAAGTAGACTCGTCCCTGGGGAAAAGACAGAGGCCAGAGTGAGACAAATTGGATTTTCCTTGTTTTGTGTGTGTGTGTGTGTGTGTGTGTGTGTGTGTATTTGTATTTGGCTCCAAGCTGAAGAAATCAGGTTCTGAGCCCTGCAAATTCTACACAGTCTCTTCCCTCACCTTCTTCTCTGTGTTTGCCCTTTCAGGAGATGATCCTGAGTTCGCGACAGGGAAGCTTGCAGTCTTCCTCTCCTGCTGTTCCACAGGTCAGACCAGAGATATCTAGTCTGTTGAAAAAATCAAAGCCTTGCTGTTTCTTATGGCCTGCATTATATTCCCACAAAATCCATCTCGCAGGGCCTTGAAAGAGGAAAGTAAGGTGAAACAAGGTCACCTGAGCCTAAGAGAACTATCCATAGACAATGACGAGCTTAGCACAAAGAGAACTAACTCGCCACTGAGGAACAGCTTTGAGGACCCAGTGGGAAATGGCTGTCTGCAAGCCCAGGAGAGAGGCCTCAGGAGAACCAACCATGCTGACATCTTGGTCTTGGACTTGCACCCTCCAGAGTGTGAGAGTAGATTTCCATGGTTTAAGTTGCCCACCTTATGGCATCTCACTGCGGCAGCCCCAGCAGGCTAACGCACTGCCCTTGTGATAGCTGTCGGGCTCTCCTCAGGGTCAGAAGTTAAAAAAAATGTGTGCTGTATCCTCACCCACCACAAGTTAGGTGTCAGTCACACCATGAGCTTCCAACATTCTATTACTTTGCTGGGATGTTCTCCAGTGACCTAAAATTAAACTTCTTTTCCTGTTAATCTTCCTTATGCCTTAAGGCCCAGACCCCCAGACCTTGTGGGACTATTACTCAGATGTAAGAGATATTTTCCAAATGGCAGGCTCCATGCAAAAGCACTTTCTCCTTTAGTCCTCAGGACCACCCTACAGAACAGATGCCCTTGTGGACCCCATGTCGGCGATGAGGAGACTGAAGTCCAACAAGGAGAGGCAATGCACCCATCATCAGAGTTGGAGCACCTGCACCCCTGAGTGCTGTCCATCTTCAGGGTGATGTTGGTGCTGTGCTCTGTACTTGGAAGCTCAAGAGAAGCACATTTAATTCACTTTGCTTTTCTTTGAATACTGAGAGGCAGTATGTGCAGTGTCGTAATTCTGTGTGTGCCACTCCTTCCTCATCTATGAAATGGGGATGATACTGATTTTTTCTATATTTTCATTCTATAAAGACTACCTGGACTGCTACATTAAACCTGTCATAACTGTGCTTGACATACAAGTATTCAATGACTATTTCATACTGATTTGACTACAGTTCCCCCAACAAGAATTTGAGCTCTTCTCTGCAGTTTATCCCCAAAATCTGGGAGCCTAATATTGTGTTCAGCACATGGTAGCCACTAGGAATATAGCTGTTCAAATACCCATTGAATATATCATTTTTAACAGGTACCACGTGTTGACTATCCTGCTTGCCATTGCAGTTAACAAAATCTAAGATCCCTCCCCTCCCCTACTAGGCCCTCTCTCCCTGGCACACAGCTGGCACCTGTTTTTCTTTGCTTCTTTCCCCGGGGCTCAAGCCCACTGACGATAATTTTTTTCCTTTTCCTCAGACATGCTTTTCACTCTCCCTTACTCTGCTCTTTCTTAGTATCTGCTGGTTTTTTCTCTCTATCTGTGTGTTTAGCATCTCTGCCGCCTAGTAACAATGGAAATCTATCCGGCAGATGCTATTCGACTTGCAGTTGTCCCTCCATGCCTAGGAGAGTAAATGGTACTAGCAGACACACAGTGACTGCTTCATGATTGAAGGAACAAATGATTGGACAAATGAATCTTCAAATCCCTCAACAATATCAAAAGGGAGCTTTTACGTCCCTATTTACAGGTGAGAAATCTAAGGCCAAGAACTATCAATTTTCCCATGGGCACACATTTAATAATGGGTGGAGCTTGAATTTTATACACGGCTCTGATTCCAAAATTGTCTTCGCAATAACGGTGTCCCCTAATCTTAGGGCGCTCATGTGTACTTTCCATACAACATCTGAGCTAATTTACCTACCATTTTTAAGTCATTTATATATGATGCAAAAAAATGTATTTTAAAAGAAGAGCAATAATTTCCGTAGAATAAATCACCCTGAAATAGCTATGTTTCCATTAAAATTCCAAATATTCATCAGTATCTCTGGGAGCAGGGACATGTCTCCCATATGTGAGCACTGATCCACGCTGCTTCATTCTGCAAATCACAAGGCTGGTCCTGAATCCAGCCACCCAGGCATCAGAATCTGCTACACCTTACTGTACCCATCTCAACTCCCCTCATTCCCTATTCCTGCTCCAAAGTCCCTCTGCTCTTCCACAGGACACTCCTGACACAGGAGAGGACGGAAAGGGGTTTCCAGTGCTGTGGAGGTCCATGCTGGAAAATCGTGTTGGGGCTCTGAGCAGACCTATGAACACACCAGCACAAAGCTGGTGCAAGTGGCGAGAGAGAAGGGAAGTAAAAGATGGAGGCTGTGGAACCACACGGAGGAAAAGCTCTCCCCACGCTAAAGATTGGGACACAATCAAGGAAAGTAGCTTCCATAAAAGCCTGACTGGTTGATTGAAATCTTCAATCATTCCCAAAATAATTGCCAGGAGAGAAGCACTTAGTGGCTTGTCTGCTCAGAAGAGAGCAGCAAGTTCGGACAAGGTGCCCTCAGCCATCCGCCCTGCACTGGGCCCCGTGGTGCTGAACTGAGTTTGCTCATATAAGTCTATGGCCTCATTATTTGCCTATCTGACACATGCACATACTTCTCACGGATGGTAACTCTCAGCAGCACAGAGGAGCAGGTTGCGCCTTTGTCTCTGCGGCATTTTCATTCCCAAGTCAGGGTCTTATGTCTGTTAAGTCTGTGCCCCTCTTCTAGAGGCATAAGAGATGGTGCAGGGCCACAGACCCTGCTGCAGGCAAAGTGACTGGGAATGGGACTACACCGGGGAGATGACTCCTCCTGGTCCCCGAAACATGCTTTCCCGTGAATCTTCTGCTTTCACCACACACACCTCATCCAGTCCTTGGCAATGCAGGTAGGACTGTATCTCTCTTCAGGCCCAAACTCCAGCCGTCCTCCACTGCTGCACTAGGACCTCCATCTTCCTCAGCAGGAGACCCCAGGCCTGTTCAGGGCCCAGCCCCTGCCCATCTCTTTTAAAGCCTCTCTCAGGCCATCCCTCCTGCAACCAAAGCACCTATGCGCTCTTCACATACTCTGTGTCCCCTGGCCTGAAAGGCTCACATCCTTGTCTGTCTTACAAATTTTTGTCCCCTCAGCCCCTACTCAGAGAAGCGTTCTTGCATCAGGCTCCTGCCCAAGCCAGCTGACTTCTGGAAGGAGGGGTGTCCAGAGTCTGAAAGGCACCCTCATCCCCACAGGCCCCCACTCCTCACCATCAAATGCCGGCCAATCTTCCACTCCATGCTGACAAGAAGCTCTCCTCTGATATTTTTTTTCTCAACCCACATGGATTTCTAACTTTCCTTAATGTTGTCATTTAAGTCCACATTGCATATATGAACACTTTTCTGTCTTCTTTATTTCCACTCCAAGAATTTGAAGAACTGCCAAAAAATCTGACCAAGTCATCCTCTTCCAGGAATCTGTCCTGAGGAAGTAATCAAAAGGTGGATCAAAGACTTTGCTGCACAGACATTCATGGAATCATTTTTTGTAATAACGAAACACAACCTTAGCATGTGTCCACAGGAGGTAGTCATGGCTATAACTATGTAGCCACTAGAAATATTTGAAGAAATGTGAAAACTTGAAACAATACCCACGAAATAACGTTATGCTAAAAAGCAGGATCTAAAATTGTATGTAAAGTATGATGCCAGGTGTATAAAACAATGGATGCAATTCTTTTTATGAATAGATGAGATGACAGAGTGTATAACATGCCAGCGAGACCAGAAATGCCCGAGTAGGCTTGAGCCTGTGGTGTTGGGACTGACTTCACCACTCTTTCATTAATTTCCTCCTCCATAAAATTGAGATGAAATAGTGCTCCCATCTAGGGGCACTGCAATGATTAAGTTATCCAGTCCACATAATGTATGCACAATTATGCTGGCACATAATGAATTCTATAAAGATTCAATCATTTTTGCTATTATACATTGAAAAAGTATTCCAAGAAACCAAAACACTGCCCTTTCTAGGTAGTGCAACTGTTGTTTTTACTCTTGTATTTACATTTTGCTGTCCTTGTTTCAGCTTTGCATATCGTCACAATAAGCACTTATCACTTTTTTGAGCTGAAAAACATGTAATGTTTTCAAAATAAAGCTGTATTATAAGGTGACCTCCAGGGCCCAGCCATGAATTTTGTGAGAGAGAAAGCACACAAAATTGAATAGGACGCACTACATTATAGGGACTCAAGAAATGTTAGCAAATCATAATCATGATGAAATTCAGTGCATCTGTAGTGGGAGGACAGCTTTGGGGCCAGGTAAACTAGAGGCCAGATTAACCTTTACTATGGCATCCAAGATCAGTTGAGGTTCTTGTACCCTGAACTCCCAATGATTCTGTACTAAGCATTGTGTTTATTGTCTCTTACAATGTTTACTAGCATTTACTTTTGTGTTAATTTTTTACTTAATTACATTGTATCTGTCTTCACAACCTCATTATATACCCCATAAGGACAACAACCAGACACATCACATGTATGGTGTTCTGTCTCCTTAATGCCAAGCATAATGGCTAACATAAACAAGTGGTCCATAGTTGTTTCTGGTGAAAGAACAAATGCCCACATGAATAAATAAACCCAGGCAAGTCACATGAGTTGACTTGCTTAGTAAAAAAAAAAAAAAAAAATTAAACATTTAAGGGAAGATATAGGGCCTGATGTACAGTATGTATTCTTTCAAAATTGGTTTCTTCTCTCTGGGTATTGATCACATTAGCATTTATCAGACATTAGGAGACACTTTCTAAAATTATTCTGGACAAATTCTATTCACATTGCATCTGAAACTATTTCAACTCTTAAGCCTGTGCAATCACTTGATAAAATAATGGTTTTTTGCAAAATGAAGCAAAAAGAAGCTTTGAAACTAGAATTTTTGCAATTCACACCCCATGCACACCAGATGCAAAAATCATTTTGAGGTGCTAATTGGTGATGTAAAAAGAAATAAAATAAATGAAAAATAAAAATGCTATAGTGGATTTTGGCAGCAAAGAAAAGAAGTTCTTTTCAATCTAAAAACATTTGTCATCCCAATCTCTACTGGTTTAATTCATTTCTTAAATAGAGGAGGAAAATTGATGATTAAGACACATAAGGAAAATTTTCAGAACAGAGTGAGGAGGTGACTTAGACACCATATGTTGCTCAAGAACGGTGCCTTCAGCAAGTGTTGAGGAAGAGCAAATGTGCTTATTTGCATGCTCTTGGTAATTATGTCCTGCTGAAAGACTATATCCCATTAGTACTAATGACCATTATATACACACGCTATTGAAACAACATATAACCTTTCCTGAGACCATGGGCAAAGAAGAAGCTAACAATGCATTGCCAAGAGCAAAAGGAGAAGCAAAATAAGCTTCTGGTTAACAATTTTTTCAAACATATCGATGTTAGAAAATACCATATTTCTAATATTAGCAATGCAATGACTTGCCTAACATCCTAGGTAGAAATCACCTACCTCTGTCAGAAATGCAGAATCCACTGTGGCAGTAGCAATGAAAAAAACCCTCAAAAGTAAGGTATAATGGGCCTTATTATTTACCTTAATGCATGGAGTTCAACTCAAAACAGTAAAACTCACAGTTAAATCGTGTAGTAAATATAAGTTCAGGACCCTAGAGTATTCAACAAACAATGCTACCACATACTACTGGGTGAAACTAAATGTAATTCATCCAAGAGTAACATGAGCAAAGTTCTCAGTGATTAGAATAAAAAGTAGCCACATGCTCCCATCATCCAGTTCCAGAAAACCACACACTCATAGCCCATACATTCCTCCTCATCAATATTTGCGGTCTTCTGCGGCCAAAAGTCCAAAAGTCAAGTCTTACGTGGATCCAGTCTTGGGAAGACTATATTAGTTCTTTCTAATGAGACCCAGGGTAGGGTAAAGAACAAAGTCAGTGCTTCAAGTCAAGATGGTTGGAGTTACATCAGAGGAAGGCTTTCCAGGTTTTCTACAGCTGTCCCATGACACATCTGGAAAGGGAAGCATAGAGATGGTGGGAGTCACATGAGTTGCCTCACTTAGTAAAAAATAAATAAATAAAAATTAAACTCAGGGGAAACATAGGGCCTACTGTACAGTAGGTATTTTTTAAAAGTTGGTTTCTTCTGTGTCATGGGGCTAACCATCCTCAGCCCTAGAGAAAACAGTAGCCGCCTCAGTCCTTCTGTAATAACCTGGGACTCTATGGAGTGCTGTGAGAGGTTACTGTCACTGCACATTCTACTGCAGTGACAGCACAGGTTTTAGAGACCAAGCACCCAAAACCCACTTATTTTGCAACCCAAAACCCACTTATTTATCTTTAAGTGCCAACATTATGATGAAATCTGAATTCTGAGGCTTTAGTTTAGAGAAAATAATTCATAACCTTGGTTCACATGCCAACAGAGTGGGCTCTGCATGCCCACCATGGCACATGTGCCATAGGTTTGCTGCCACTGTAAAAGTCATTTAAAGACAGAGAGAATATTATCATCAACTGTAGGTTTTCCACAGGGCCCACCACTGTGCTTAGTATACATTTGGCACTCAAAACCCAGGAGTGATAAGATTAGGAACCTAACCTTACATCAAATATTAATCCTTTGCTTTTGTGAGTCTACTTACCCTTTTCCCACAACTTCTCAGTGCCCTCTGTGGCTCTACCAAAGCTAAACACAGAGTCAGACCCAAGTTTAAATCCCATTTCTACTATCTAATAAACACTTTCGCTCTGCTACCAACACATTATCGGGTTGTATCCAGAAATAATACCCATTGTAAGTTGAAAGTATCCTGAGTCAAAAATACACTGAATAAGCCTAGCCTAGAGAACACTATACTTGCACAATACAACCCACTAGAGAGGGTTGGGTGTTCACCCTCATGATCATGTGGCATACAAGGGAATGGAGCTTGCCACTGCTGCCCAGCATTGCAATAGAGCACCCTCTCACTAGCATGGGAAAAGATCAAAATTCAAAGCCCACTTTCTACTGAATGGAGATTACTTTTGTATAGTTGTAAAGTCTGAAAATCATTAAGTTGAACCATCTTAGACTGAGGACTATCCGAGTATATTAAATCCCTTTATCCTCATAACAACTCAAACATAGATACCAGTATCATCCTTACATGTAGATTGAAAAACTAAGGCACATCTGTTATCTTCTCCAAAAGGACAAAGGCAGCTTTGGAGAGCACTAAAATCTCAACTGTAATGCTTATTAGATGTATGGTCTCAGGCAAGTTAGCTAATCTTTCCAGGCCCTATTCTTTTAACCAGTATGTCCTGAATGCACACTCTGTCAGAGATATTTCCCGCAAAGACAGTAAAGTGGTGAGCAAAAAAAAGATGCCTTTCCTCTGTTATTTGGAAACTTATCAAAGACATAGACAATGTACAACATATAAAATTATTTTATTTAAGTACAATAAACAAAATAAAACAAAATATGGTAGAGTACTGAGGGAAATACTTTAGCTAAGGTAGTCAAGGAAGTTTTCTCTGATGTGGTATAAAATAATCTGAAATCCAAGCAATCATCTAGCCAACACATTAGCCAGTGACTATTGACTTGTGGCACCTTTGGGGAAGATGGTACCTGGAAGTTGGCATGCCTTACAGTGATCTTCCTGCTTTGTGTCCCTTTTCTATGAGTCCATCCACATGCCTCTTTCCCAGATGACCCCTCATGGCCAACTCAACTGCTGAATGTGCAGTTGATAGTATGTCTATGTGTGATCTTTCCATGTGTCCTGACCATGGAGGATTTATCTTTTGACACAAGGTGGAAGACCACACCCATCCCATGAACCCCTGTTTGCCTACTGTAACTCCCTTGCTCACTTTTACTTCTCTCTGTGCAGAGCTGTAGGGCATAAGAAGCCCATACTGGGCTTCTCCCCACATCCTGAACCAACGTGTCTGTGAACCAAGCTCTGCCCTGTTGTCCTCTGTCACTTGTAAGGAACTCTTCATGTGTCCACAATTTTATCCTCAGAGAGAAGGACTCGTCGGAAGGGGAGGATGCACATGGGTCTAGCCATCTACCTGTGCAGCTCACCTATGCCTTCTGGTCCTGCCCACGGCTGTTGACAGGTGGTGATTGATGATGATGATGGTGACAGATTGACAATGGGCTTACCCAATTGTGTTATAACAAAATACCCAAGCAAAACAATTTAGAGAACCTAATGGTCTATGTTGGGTCGTGGTTTCAGAGGATTTGTTTGACAGTTGCCCAGCTCCATTGCTTACGGCCTGTGGCAAGCAGAAGCATCATGGAGGAGGGTGTTGCAGAGGAAACTGCTTAGCTCATGGCAGGAAGAAAGCAGAGAGAGAGCCTGTGTTAGTGGGCCTGCGCCATGCACTCTTGTACAACCAGGGCCTCCAGATTATCAGATGGTACCACGCACAATCAGGGCAGGTCTTCCCAAGCTGGCATCCCCACGTGCAATCTTCTCTGCAAACACCCTCACAGATGCACCTAGAAGTCTGCTGGATCGATTTTCTTGGTTTTTCTCAGCCAATCAAGCTGAAAGTCAAGATTAATCATCACAATACTCAGAGAAAATCTGGCTGATGGTGAGCAGCTGTGACCATGAGGCTCTGTGCTAGTACCGAGTCAGATGCTCTGTCTTCCCAGGGATAAGCAGTGATTTCTGGAAGCTGTGTACACTATTGTGACTGGCATAGCCTTATTCTAGAACCCCAGTGGTCTACAGTATGAGCCCATTGGAGCTTCCCATGAAATCCACACAGCCTTTCTTGTCACACAGACTTATAGTACTGGAGGATCTGCTCGGTCTATGATTCCAGCAGCAGGGCTGCTTGCACGGGAGACTGGAGCTGCCACAGTGCTCTTTCTTGTTTTCCCGACTCAAAACCGGCAGTTCTCTGTGTCACATAGTAAATGCGTGGAAGCAGTACTGCCAAGTATAGGACATGTGACCCTAAAACCCAAAACAGTCTATGAAACACTACTCTTCTCTCAGTGGTAGGATGGGAGCAAGATAATAATTTTTCTTTTTCTTGGAGATGATTGCTCAGTGTGAGCCCGACAATCTGATACCTAAATATTTCCCCAGTGTAGTAATTTATCATCATCGAGTTTATCTCTTCTGAGGTACACATATTCTACCAACATATAGTGTAACGTATTCGAGCTGCACTAAACTGCTGCCTTTTGCTATCTGATCCAGTATGGTCCTTTAAGACCATGTGATGAAAGTTGTCAGCTAAGCCCGCTCCACATACATGTGAGTTGTTTCTGATCCGTCTTATTGATAGGGTGGGAGAAAAATCCATTCATTAGATCAATGACCACACCTAGATCTACATATCTTAAATCATTTTTCTAATTTAGGTTTTTTTTTTTTTTTTGTCTTTTTGAGGCAGAGTCATGCTATGCAGTTCAGGCTGGACTTGAGCTCATTTTGTAACCTAGGCTGGCCTTGAACTCACAATGATCCTCTTGTCTCAGCCTCTCTAGTGCTGGGATTATAGGCGTGTGCCACCACGCCTGGCTAAAACCATTTTAATCTACACTGGGAGTGACACTATATCCAACATATCAAATGGAATTAAGGGAACTGTGTGCTTGATTCTGTGACACAACATTGTTGACTACAAGAATTCATCCAGTTTTTGTAGAAATCAGACTGGTGAGTTATATAGAGATCATCAGTCTTGCATCTACCAAGCTACAATATTGGCCATGCCTAGCAATACTCCATAATTAAACAGAAGTGGTACATATGTGATCAGGAGCCCAGAAGAAATGGAGCTACTAGGTGCACAAAGAAGTGGTCCAAAAGTCCATGTCCCTTCTGCTGCTAGTCGGCCTTGTCTCTCCCGGCCTGCACTTGTGGCCTGACAGTGGAAGAAAAGACTCCCAATCTCCATATAGTTCTGTGTGTTATTCAGGAGCCACAGAGAAGGATGGCTGGAATACTAAAATGCTCTCTGGAACATCCCTAAAGGGCAATAGTGAAAGGAAATACTTCCAGCCAGCAGAAATTTGGGCAACATGTGTGACTATATACTTATGAGAAATGGCCAGACGTGCAATTAAATGCAATCTATGGGCCCTAGCCAGTGGTTCAGCTGGTTAGTCATCAGGAAGAACATGACTTGAAAATCAATGACAAAGAAATTTGGGGAAGATTTATACGGCTAGATCACTGTAACCAAAAAGCCTGAAGATAGTTGTTCCTGTGTGAATATTCACAGAAAGATGACCTCAAGAAAGAAGGATTTTAACAACCATGTGGATAAGACAGCAATCAACCTCTTCCATCACTAACCCCTCATCATCCGGTTGACTCACTGGATCATGGCAGCAGGGATGGACAGCAAGCATGGCCATGGAATTCTACTTCCAAGGCTGACCTGGCTATGGTCACCACTGTGTGCTTAGCTCACCAACAGCAAAATCCAAAACTGAAACATCAATGTGGCGCAATTCTCCTAGTCAGCTATATGGTGGCAGGTTGATTACATTTGAACATTTCCATGGTGGGAGGGATAGTATTTTATACTTACTATAAGAAATACTTACAGTATTCCTTACTGTATGCAATGCCTCTGAATGCAATGCCTCTGCCCAAACTACTGTCTTTGGACATACATAAGGCCTCATCCACCATCATGGTGTCCCATAGTATTACCTTTGACCAAGGAATTCACTTTACAGCTAAGTAAATGTGGTAATGGATCCATACTGATAGTATTCACTGGCCCCATCATGTTTCTCAACACCCTAAAGCAGTTGACTTGATAGAACAGTGAAGTGGTCCTTTAAAGACCCAGGTGCAGTGCCAGCCAGGTCACAATACCTTGCTGGACTTGTGCAAAGTTCCACAGAAGGCTGTATATTCTCTGAATCATCAACCATTGTCTGGTGCTATTTCTCCCAAAACCAGTATTCACTGGTCTAGGAATCAAGGAGAAGAGGTAGGGTGGCACTACACACCATTACTCCTAGTAACCCACTAGCACAATTCTTTCTTCTGGTCCCCATCATGTTTTGCTCTACTGATCTAGAGATCTTAATTGCCCAGAGAGAAGTTCCTCCACCAGGGGACACACAATTCCACTGAACTGGAAGTTTAGCTTTCTGTGCCTTTACTGGCTAGTTTAGCTTTCTTGTGCCTCTGAATCAATAGACAAAAACAAGAGTTATGGTCTGCTTTGATTGAGCCTAACTACCTAGGGGGAATCACACTATTACTTCACAGTGGAGATAAGGAAGAACACAACTAGAAGACAGGGCATACTTTGGCCATCTGTAACACTGCTACTTCCTGGCATTAAGCTTAATGAAAAACAGTGACCCAATGCAGCTAAGACTGCTCACAGCCCAGACCCTTCAGCAATGGAGGTTTGCAGATCCTTCTCAGTGTAATCTAGGTAAAGAACCATAAGCAGCTGAGGTGTTTGCTCAAGAAAAACACAACACAGAATGCATAGTAGGAGATGGTTGAAATACCAACTATGACCAGAGACTATAACATAAATATCATAAATATTTCCTTAATTCGTTATGTCCGTAACAAAAAAATACACATCATACATTTACTTTTTCCTTTGTCATTCCATTATTATGTCTATAAGATATAATAACTTTATATCAGTATTTAAATATTGTTCATTTTACATCATAATATTTAAAGTATAGAACATTGAGAGAAGAGTGAACATCATTCAAAGATTTTGTCTTCTGGGGAAGGGATTAGTGTGTCTACAAAAGTACACGAGACAATGACGTCATGCCAGCAGAGTTACAACCTTGTTGTTATCTTTATCTGGAGACTATGGAGATGTGTATGGTAATGATTTGATAATGGGCAGATCTGTGATAGTTAATCTTATGCATCATTTGACCGGGGTAAGGAATACCCAGATAGCTGGTAACATGTCTGTCTGTCTCTGAGGACAATATCCATACAGGACCTTTACTGAGATGTGCTCTCAGGAGCAACATCTATAAGAAAGTAAAGGAAGCAAGACTGAACTTTGGGAAAATTTTAACTGATACTTTGAAACAGAAACCTCAGCTGTCCTCACTGGATAACTACAGCTAAGATGGCCTTGAATGGACAGTTTCTAGCGGCAGAGTGTCCCTAAAGAAAGCAAGAGAACTTGCTTCCTTCCACCAAAGACAATTTCTGAGCAGCAGAGGGCTACAGTCTCAGAAGCTGGGGCATGAAATGGGAATCAGCATCCATTAGTGAGCACACTGGACACAAATCTTTGGACTAAAATGAAGCCCCACATTAGCAACCTCACCTGTAGGAGCAAAGCAGATACTGCAAGTTCCAAAGAATAAAGGACCCATAGTATACCTTATCAGGCTAATATTTGAAAGAAGTGTACATACTTCATGTATCCCCACAGAATAATGGACTTTTCTTTTAAAAGGTTAATTGCTTGAAGAACAGGGTTTCTGTGGCCTATGTAGCATTGTGGCTTTCATGGATAGTGCAAGCAGACATGTGCTATTTTGGGTTCTATGGAAGCAAGAACAGAAGCAGTGTTGAAAATACCATTCAGAGCAGGGTGTTTATGTGCCGTCACCTGCCCATTCACTCCCAGTTTCATGTTTTTCTGAGCACTTTGTGACCGCCCTTTATGAAAGAAGCTCCCAGCTTGGCAAAATGAAAGATAATTTGGCATCGAAGGAGGGAGACCTAGGTTTAGCTGTGTGACCTTGGCTGGTTATTACTCCTCTTGTGGCTTCAACTTCTTCTCCAAAATGAGGACTAGTTAAGATACTGTAAACACAAGACCTGCCAATATGTGGTTACCTTTCTTGCTCAGGGAAGACATTGCTAATACAAAAAGGTACTCTGTTATGGTTTGTGTCTGAACGGCCCCCCAAAGCCTCCTGAAGTCATGGGGCGGGCTTCTAGAATTATGACTAATTCATGGTCCAGTATTGGAGCTATGGAAGTGAGTGCTACACTGGCCCTGTGGCAGGTAGTTTGCATGCAGTATAAGGAAAGGAAAGAGGCTGCTTGCCGCTGCCGTTTCCCCCTTTTGCTCTTGTTGCTTTTGCTGTTTTCCAATGCCATGAACTGTTGCGCTCTGCTGTGTGCCACTGTGCCTTGGAGCAAGCTGAATATGGACTGAAACCTCCACAAACTGTGAGCCGAATAAATCTTTCCTTCCTTAATTTTGAGCCTTGGGTATTTTGTCCCAGCAATAAGAGAAAAGTAACCAAGACATATCCTTTTACAGTCCAGCTTAGGTTACAAAAGAAAAATCCTTCCCAACCAGTAAACTAATACTAATTAATGTTCACACTCAACATGAAAAGTACAGGTCACTTCTAAACTGAACAGCGATATATGTGCACCCATGTTTACACCAGCACAATTTGTCATAGTTAGATCTTGGAAACAATCCAAATGTCCATCAACCAAGGAATTGATTTAAAAAAAGGACATGGCATTTTTTTATAATGGAGTAATACTCAGCCATAAAGAAGGATAAATTTGAGTCTTTTGTAGGCAAATGGATGCAACCTGAGACCATATTCATAAGTGAAATAAATCAAACTTGCATGTGTAAACATCATATTGTCTCCCTAGTGTAAGAAACGTAAATAAATAACATCCAAAATGTACAATAGATACTGTGAAGGGGAAAGAAACTGCTCAAAAGGAAAGAGAAACTGGGATGGAGGAAAGGAAAAAAGAAGGAAGAGAAAGATAAAAATAAATATATATTATATATATATATATATGATAGTGAAGAAAGTTATGCTAATTTCTCTTAGTTCTTTGAAAAGAAATGTTCATGCTTATTTTGTTTGATCAGGTTTTTGTGCCTATATCTTGTAATCTGAGCACCTACTTTGATGGTATACGATATACTAACCATTGTTACTCTCCTGTGTACTAGCTTGTTTTGAAATTTTGTATCACTGTTTTTATTGTTTTTTTCTCTTTAAAATAAAAAAATCAAAATAAAAGTTCCCTGTTTATATCCATGGGCTAATCTTGCTCAGAACTACATATTGAAAATCACAAGAAAGACAGCCCTAGCAACTCTTGTTTATAGATGTGAAAGGATCACATGGTCTCAGAAGGAGACGCAAACTTCTAGAGGCAGAAAATCCAAACAGTGTCCCCACTTTCCTCGATGGCCCTGTCTTTTCTGGCTTTGCATGAGCGCCAGCCCCATCCATCCTTAACTGGGCCCAGCAAGCAACCTCTGGGTTGAGGTAGCCCTAGGGCATGTCAATTACCCAGGGTGAGGCTATCATAGAAAAAGCCAATTTTAGAAATGTCATCACATCAGTGCAAATTAGCACATGTCATTAGAAGCATTTTGTTTTACAGGCACAAACCTTTTAATTCTACAGTCATCATAGCGACCCACTGCCCTCAACTTTTCCCATGCTCACAACTTTTTACTTTTTCCCCCCTCAACAAACACACGCTGGTAAGAAGTAAACCGATCCATTAGAAGTGAGAGCAGTAGGCCCTTGCTGGCCCAGCTGAGCCCCTGTCTTTCTAAAAGCTCACTCTGCCTCCTCACCTTCTCTCCACATCCCACCTCCACCCCTGGCTGTAAGGAGCTCATTCTGCATGATGACAGTTTTTCAAGACAAACACTGTCGCTCTTGAAAGAATCTAGTGTCCTCATTAGGATCAATCTTTTAAGGCCCTTCAACTATTTTGAAATTCCTAACTCTGTCCTTGTCCTCTGATTCATCAGTAATGCTGCCAGATGCGATGTATTACTCAGTAAGTCCAACTACTTGTCAAAAATAGTAACTGAATCTCCCATATTGCCAACTCAAAGCTTGATCTCTTGAAGTCTAGATACAAAAATATATTAAGCTCTACTATGTTCAAATTGCATTTGGAGATTTTTTTTTTTTTTACTGATAGCTGCCAGTTCTCAGGTGCCCATGTCCTAAAGTTAAGCCAGCATTAATGTATCATTAGGTAAAAAGTATAACAGAATACAGCATGTGGGGATTAGGGGGCCTCGAAGACTGTATACTCCAACTTCCCTGTTGTATGGGCAAGGAAACTAGTATGCTCAGGAAACTGAGGTCATTTACTTAGAGTCCTACAAAAATATGTGTGTTATGGCAGAAATGGCTCTGTTGGGTGGGGACCCTGCACGTGTGTACGCATAACATCCCATTAGTTTTGTTACTTCGGATAACAACAAGGCATCTCCTTTTGGGGGGCTTAGGAACTAATAAGGATGCATCCTCAGCACTAACTCTTTTCTGGAAAATTCACTAGTGCCATTCCCACTCCACCCCCACTTCCCTTCATCCTGAAAGAACTAAGAAATCCAAAGCAAAACTTTTTTATTTTCTGAGACAGAGTCTCACTCTGGAATCAGGCTGGCCTTGAACTTACTACATAGCCGAGGCTGGGATGGAACTTGCTGCAAACCCTCTGCCTCAGCCTCCCAGTGCTGGACTTAGAGGTATACACCACCACACCCTCCTTACATATGTATAAAGTAACAATTTCTGTCAAAGCTTTAAGCAGCATAAATTTCATCAGAAAGAGATACAGGTTACCAAATTCACGCAGCTTGGGGAAACTATCTGTTGGAAATCCTCCCTGGTCTCAGTATTCCCATGTGTAGGCTGTGCTGTCTACAACTCCAAAGAAAGTGGGAGAATGCTCTCTCTGGAGCTCTGGGGGAAGCATGTCTTAGGCCGAAGGATCAATAGCTTCACAGGCTTTGAGGCCAGATTGAACAAACTGAGCAATAAAGAAAGTGCCACAAAACAAGGCTAGAGAGTCTGGTTGCTCAAAGAGAGGGAGCCAATCGCACAAGCCGTTTAAAGCTGTTGCAAGGGCTTTGAATCTTCCTCTGATTGATGAGCCATGAAGTGGGGGCACAGGAGAAGGGGAAACGTGACTTCAGTCTGCCCCAGGGGTCATTGCATATCCCCTGGGATGGCTGTAAACAAAACAGTCACATAACAGCAAGTGTCGGCAAGGATGTGGAAAAATTAGAAACCTCGGTCACTGCTAGTGGGAATGTGAAATGGTATGATCTCTTTGGAAAACAGTCTGGCAGTTCCTCAAAACATTAAACATAGAATTACTGTGTGACTCAGCAATTCCAGTCTTTGCTATATCCCCGAGATAAGTGAAGCAAGATGTCCCTGCAAAATCTTGTCTACAGCACTCATACAAACTGTGCTAGTGATAACACCCAACAGGAAACGTCTCAAATATCCACCATCTGATGAACATATAAATAAAATGTAACATATCCATACACCATGGGATATTATTTGACAACTTAACAAAATAAAATACTGATACAAGTTATAACGGAGATGAACCTTGAAACAAACCATTCTAAAATGTTATAGAATTCTGATACATTCAATGTCCGGAAAGGGCAAATCTATAGAATCAAAATATACTCATAATAGCTGTAAGGGTTCAAGGCAGGTGAGGGGGAGAGAAATCACTGCTCCTTTGGTGGGTGCTGAATGTTCTAAAACAATTGTAGTGATAGTTACATAATTCTATAGACATATTTAAAACTATACAACTAATAATTTTGAATGGGTAAATTATACAGTACATGAGTATATCTCAATAAAACTGTTGTTTAAAAAAAAAGAAGTCTGCCCTTGGGGATTCTTTGGAAACGCTCTTCAGCACAAAGAACAGGAGCATGCAAACCAATTGGGTGGCTGTCACACAAATCAGGTGTAAGATGGCAGGGGTTGGACCAAGACCTTAAAAGCAGGTAGGAGAAGCCCTTGAGTTTTGGAGGCTATTTGAAGAATAGTCAATTTCTTTTCTGAGAGGCTGAATGTGAACCATGAGCTAGAGGTGAATGTCAGGTTGGCATTTGAGGACTGCTAGGGGGACTTGCCACACCTTGTGAAAAGGACATTTTTGGATGGAGAAAAACAAAAGCACTGGGAGAAGCGAGAGCTGGAGTTTAGTTCTGGCTGTGTTAAGCATGAGGACCTAAAGGACCTCTCCGTGGATGTGTAAAGTGGGCATCTCCATCTGGCATTCAGAGAAGAGATGAAAACTAGAATAGAAGCATAGAAGTGGTCAGCATTTAGAAACTTTGAACTCTGTGAGAGGAGTAGACATGGAAAATAAGAATTCCAAGGATGGAGGCCCATGACACCCCAAAATGTGGGCATTTGGAGAGGAGGAAAACCACCAAAGCAGATGGAGAAGATGTATCCATTGAGATAGAACGTAAGTAGAATCTTGGACCCAAAGAAACAAAATGTTTAAGCGAGGAGGAAGCAATCATTGTGTCAAGGGTTTCTCATAAATAAGGTAGGATGAGGCTTGAGAATTGTGTGATGGATTTACCCATTTGGAGATTGTTGCAGGGTCTGCACAGGATTAATTTTGGTGAAGAGCTGTAACAAAAACTGGTTGGAGTTACTTCAAGTGAAACTGAAAGAAGAGAAATTGGAAAAGGATAACCATTTACTCATAGATGCTCTGCAAAGGAGGTGAGAGAGATGGAGTGGAAGCTGGAAGATGTGTGTATCAGAAGCAGTTCTTTCTTTTAAGATGTGAAAAATCACAGCCTGCTGCTTTGCTGATGGGAAATACCCAGAAGAGTGACCAGGGAACCACTGATGTGGGAAAGAAGGCAATAATGGCAGGCACTGAATACAGTGAAGGGAGGGGCAGAGTCTGCTGCCCAGGGGCTGGGGCTGGGCTTAAGCATTAGACCCCCACGGTAAAAGGAGGCCAGCGACTAGGATAGCATGACCTAGATAAATGCGGAAATTGGCTCATGTAGACATCTTCTTTGGGGTGTTCCTCAGAGAAGCAGGAAGCGGGATGATTAGCTGAGAGTGGAGAGGATGGGGTGCTACAATTTTCAGAGAAAAGAAAATGATCTTTTGTAAAGGAAGAAAGACTAGGTTGATTAGTTCTAGCAGATCTAGTGGGCTGTTTTGCTTTATTTTGTATTGTTTTTTGTTTTTCTTTGCAGTACTAAGGATTGAATCCCAAATCTCCCAACTGACTTACATCTCTGGCACTTTTTTAATTTTGGCTTTTTTTAAGACAGGGTCTCACTAAGTTGCAAAATTGCTCAGGCTCCGTTTGAACTTGAGATCCTCTTGCCTCAGCCTCTCAGAGTGCTGGGATTACCGGCACATATCACACCACCAGGGTTAGCAGTTTTTAATTAAAGCATCATTATTGAGCGTGTGTGTTTTCTACAACCAAATTGAAATGCATAGGTACAGGCCGAGTGGAGATTAAAGCAGATTGGGGTTTTCAGAAAACCATAATGAGGAAAGAAAGGGACAAGCAGATGATGGAATTCAACGAACTGATTATGATGCTCAGGACCTGGACCCAGCCATGGTGGGTAGAGTGTGACCTGAGAACACAGAGGGGCGGAGGGGCAGAGGACAGATGGGTGCATTAGTGGCATGAAGGTCTCAGTGCAGAAGAGACGTGGAGAGCTTTGGGGGCAGAGGCACATTAAGTTGTAATCATACACCTGTGCATCTGCCTGGACTGGTTTACAGGCACTTGTTAAATTGTGTTAAATTTTAATGAATTAATACCATCTGCAAAGTGACATGGTGTACTAGTTCCCTGGGGCTGTATAACTAGGTGGCTTAAACAAAAGAAATGTATTATCTAAGTTCTGCAGGACCCAAATGAAGGTGTTCTCAGGGTCAATTCCTTCTGAGTGTTTCAAGGGAGAATTTGTGCCGTGCCCGGGGCAATCCTTGCTTTGTAGATACCATTCTCCTTGTGTCTTCACATAGGTTTACTTCTGTGTGCATTTGTCTCTGTGTCCAAATTTCCCCTTTTTATAAGGACCCCCATTGCAATACAGTAGGGCCCTCCCTAATGACCTCACTTAACTTGGTTGTCTCTGTAAAGACCTTATTGTGAAATAAGATCACATTTGAGGGTGCTGAAAGACTAACATCTACCTGACTTGAGGAATATAGTTCAACCATAACCCAAAGTACCTAAGCGGGAATTTAAATGCGGTGAGGAAATGCACAGGAAGCTGGCTCCGGTGGTGCACGTCTACCATCTGCAAGGCTAAAGCTGGAGAACCTCAAGTTTGAGCCCAGCCTGAGTGGCTTATCCACTTAGTGAGTCCCTGTCTCAAAATAAAAAATAAGAAGGGCTAGGGGTGTAGCTCAGTGCAAAGGCCTTGGGTTCGATTCCCAGTACAGCAGGGAAAAGTGCGCAGGAGGAGTGTGTACTTGGAGAATGTTTTAAACTGAAAATGATCAAACTTGAACTCTTAAAAATGCCTCCTGCTGGCGAAGCCAGTGGAAATAGGTAACAAGTCATTTGTTATCTGGGACTAATGGAGGGATGAGGCTGCAAGAAGGAGGGGTAAAGAAACAGTGGAGCCAGCAAAGTTATACTAATGTTGGTGCAGACAGGGTCCCTGAGGAAAAGCCACATAAAGGGTTTGAGGCAGGTGCCCCCAGCAAGGAACCCAAGAGACCTGTCTCTGCTTGGTCTGAAGTGCCCTGTACCTGCCCCTGCATCTACAGTGCAGGCTGGTCATACCGCCCTAGTATTCTACAACCAGCAACGCTGGCACCCTGACTCACAGTCCCAGGAAAGATGACGCTCTCCCTGGGTCAGGGAAACCACAGCAGCTCTTGACACAAGGTGTTTCTCTATCAGTACTGAGGCACCTGGAAAAGCAACCGCATTCTCAGGGGTGACTATCAGATCCACAAAGGCCATTTTGAAAATAGAGAGAGAGTAGACTCACCATCGTCTTCAGCTAAATAGGTATTTATCAGAAGATGTGTTGAAATTGGGATCAAAAAGGAAACAGTTGGGCCATCTGCTTTAGAAGAATGGTCATCAAACTGTGCTCACTGAGCGCCTTTGTCAGCCACTGTTTGAATGGTTGGAAGCTGATCCTGACTTAATACATAGACTTAAGGACTACTACGCAGGCAATTGGAAGTCACTAAATTTCAGCCTTCATAAATTCAAACCGTCACCTCACCAGTTCTTAGAGAACATTCTTTCACTGTCCTGCTAACAGTTCTGACTCCCACACAGTGCGTGGCAGTGTGGCAGGCTGCAACACAAACTCAGATGCACACAGCTGAAATGCCTATGGAAGTCAGGAATGACCCTGTCTTATGGGTGTACCATCAGCGCTGTCCTGGATTGGTTGCTCATAGCCTTTAAACTGCTGATGTTCTTGTTTGTAATTACAAATGAATGTAGTTTTGTTACATCATTATTAATTTAGTTTGTTTAGTTTAGTTCACTCTACCATGTAAGTGGTGCATATTTGTACAACAGTTCTTGTGGCCTATAATTATCCAATAATGAGAGTTTAAGAAATGTATATTTGCAGTTTAAATATGTATCATCCATACCATTATTTCCAGGGCAGATTATAGTTAATATACAGGAAATATACTTATATTTCTCCCCAAATTTTCTTGCCCAATAATACTTTTGGTGGTAAACATTTGTGTCATTATATCACTTCCAATATTATCATGTCAGTAGTGTGATACAAGTACTGAATATTTATAGGCATGTTGTACTAGTTCATAATAAAAAGCTCTGTGCCTGACTCTAGGCATCTTAGCTGTATGATTTTATATGTTTGGAACAATAGATTAGCTATTGTTTTATTTTATTCCAGAGACCATGAGAGGCTGTGGCTTGCTTTTGTAGCTTTATTCCCTATAGGGATTCAGTCCTGAGAGTTCTAAGAATCTGAGCTCTGCACTTGCATTTGACAACAGCCTAAGGAAAATTGTTGGGTCAGGATGTACAATAGTCTGAAGCAGTTAACAAGACTCGGTGCAAATCCTGACCACGTGTACTAGTGACGTGACCACAAGAACCCTTTCACCATCTCAGAGTTTCAAATTCTTTATCTAAAAATTGAGGAAATAGCTCTACCTCACAATGTTGTTACCATATTAAATGAGATAAAGCACATACAATGCGTGGTGCTATGTGTACTGCAACAGTATGTGTTAAGAAAACAAAATTATCATTGTAACCTCAGCAATAGTTGCTGAGGCTACAGTGATAATTTTATCAGCCAGAATGAGCTAGTTGTCATAATAAATAATATAAAAACTTAGTGATTTAAAAAGAAAAATTTATCCCTTGAACTCACTACATGTCCTTTGCAGGTCAGCCATGACTTTGTGCCAAGTGACTTTGGGGTTGAATACAAGCTGCACTATTGCAGCACAGGATAAAGAGATGGGCAGACTCTTAAAGTTGGGGCCTAGATATCATATGTCATGTAGGCTATTCTCCATTAACTAAAACAAATTCTATGACTATTTGTGAATTTACCAAGGTGGAAATGCACCACAAGGAAAATGAAATATTTGGTAAACAGTGATACCATCAGCCATGACATGACTAATCTGAAGATAAAATGAGGTAGGTTCATCCACAGAACCAGGAAGGGGAAAGAATGATACCCGAGTTTACTTACTGAGGGTTTGCTCCTTAGCCCCATTTTTTAAAATGTAGTTGTTGACACAATTTAACAAATAGAGCAAAAATCTGCTTCCAGTGCCATTCAAGCTATAGGTGAGCACAGTCCCTAAATAGACTCTACCTTTAAGTCAGGAACCCAGGCTTCCCTCTTACACACAGGTACAAAGATGATCCTCTCCATCACCTTCCGACAAGTTCCCAGAGCAAGGAATCCAGACCGTTCTTGTTGCTACTTTGTGCTCGGCCAGATACTACCCATGCCATGCCACCCCAGCCTCCACAAAGGCAAAGTACGCTGCAGTCCCCATCGTGCACTGCTTTTCCCTGTCTTTCTCTTCCTGCTTCCCAAAGTAGCAGGTCTTGCTGATCCATAAATGTGTCTCAGGAATAACCAACTAAATGATTCTTGGCATGGATATATTTTGTAACTTAATTTAACTTCCTGAGCCCTGAACTTGCACAGTAGAACAATATCCAGTCTAAGGGGTTTTATTTCTGTGCCCACTGAGGACCTACACTGAGGCAGAGCTGAAGCTGTACCCTCAGAAAAGAGTGCCCCTTCCTCAGCTCACACTGTGAAAGGGAGTGGCGCGTAAAGAGAAAAAGATTTATGAGTGGGAAACCTTCAGGAGGCCACACAGAGCCAGAGAACAGTCCTATATCTATATTAAATCAAAGCTGGAGCTTACATCACTTACCAAGTGGAGAGACACTCTCGCCCATGACAATCCCTTCCCCAGAGACCATTCAAATGTAGACCCACATGTAAAGTCTGATAACTCTGGGAGTAGACATGTCCCAGGTTTGGCTGAATGGTATGGATGCACAGATTAAATTTCCAAAAATTCAGTCTAGGCAGGTATGGCCAATCCACTGGTATCACTTGGAGGTCTAGTCTAGTCCTGACCCTACCTACAGAAGGAAAAGCTAATGTTGATACCCTATAAAGGAGGAAAGCAGTGCGATAAAATGCACATATGTGGCAAGTGAAGCTTTATTTTCTTGCTTCCACATCTGCCATTCCCATCCCCCCCCCCCGCAGAAATCACGCCAAAGCTATATATCAGTTGCTGCATTTCCCTTTTTCCACACTGGGATTGAACCCAGGGCTTTCACATTAAGCTATAGCCCCAGTCCTTTTTTATAATTTTCAGGCAGGGTCTTACTAAGCTGTTGAATTGACCAGGCTCAACTCATACTTAACAATCCTTCCTCAGCCTCCTAGAATGCTGAGATTACAGGCGTGAATTACTTTTTATAAACTTTACTTAAAATTAACATCTTCCTAAGCAAGAACAGCTCTGAACTCACTACTTTATGTACTAATTATTTTTCTGTTGTATATTTAATTACTAAAATTTTTTAAGTTTCTAAGTTTGTATGTCTTGTGTCCCACCAGTGATGTCCGTGCTGAGTTTGTGGTGGTGAACTGAAATCTGCTGCTCTGCTGAGTCCTCCTCTATCCATAACCCAAACTCAAACCAGCGTCTACTTTTTACTTGGATGTACATCAGTGGTGACTTAGCTCATCTCAGTGCCCAGACAGTGTTAAAAGACCCCGCACCTTCTCAGTCCACCTCACTGCAGAATTGAAGCCAGACACTCACTTGTCCAGGCTCCCTTGCAGCTAGGGCATAGCCATTTAATTCAGACTCCGTTTGTCAATAATTCTCCTTCAACTTTGAATTCACTGTTGGTCACACCAAGAAGTGACACCTGGAGTTCCATCATCAGAAAGTAATACATACATTCAGGTCCTTGCTTCGTCAGGTTCACTGCCTTGGGTCTTCCAGGACAACAGCAATGTGGTGAGATACACGCTCTCAGGCATAACAGCACACTTGCAGAGCTTTGTAGGGAAATGTATCAGGGAGGTGATGCTTGAGCTGACTCATGATGGATATAGTTTCCCAAATGCATAAGAAAGTTGTTTAATAGATGTTTACTATTATTATTATTTTTGCCAGATTAGAACCAGAGAGACCCAGATTCAAGCCACAGCTCTCCTGATGTCTTAGCGACTTCCTTGTCACTGAAACAAAATGCCCAACACCCACAATTTAAAGGGAGAGAGTTTATTTTAACCTCAGTTTTTAGAGGATTCAATCCATAGCCAGCTGGCTCCAAGGCAGCAATGGCATGGTGCAAGGGTCAGGTGGAAGAAAGCTCTGCCCATCATGTTGGCCAGGAAGACAGGGAGGTGCTGTGGAGGGGATATATATGTTTCCGGGTCATGCTCCCAATAACCAATCTCTTGCAATGAGCTCTATTTTAGTTACTTTCTCACCAGTGAGACCGACACTCAACACCTATAAGTTAAGGAAGATTTATTTTGGCTCACAGTTTGTAGAGGTTTTAGTCCATAGTCTCAGCTGGCTCTAAAGCAGGGTGACATGGCAGAGAGCCATGGCAGCAGCAGGAGGCAGAGCATGATCAAGAGAGGAGGAAGGGAGGTACAACCTTTCAGTTACACAGCAGAGACCCAACTGCCCTGGCCACGCTTCACCTCCCAACATCACACTTAGCTGTAAGACACATCAGTAGACTGAACCACTGATATCAAGTCCCCACGACCTAATTGCCCCACCAAAGCCCCACCTATGAGTAAGTTAGGCTTTGGGGGAACTTCTAGATATAAAGCCTAACCAGGCCCTGCCTCCTACCAGCATTCCACTGACAAGTAAAACACTCCATGAAGAAATCATCTTACAGAAGCCCCACCTCGGAAAACGTGAGCCCCTGGGGGAAAAACATAACTAGAAAGGTCAATGTCCTAACATCATCTTGCTCCCTTGATCAGAAAAGAATAAATACAATTATGTGCGTGAAGCTTATATCAAATTTCTTGGCACACGGATTCCTCACAAATGCTATTTCTCATCCCGCCTCTTTTTTTCTAATTGGAATGTCCTTTTCTCCATTCTATTCTAAAAATTCCTACCCATTATTCATGTTCTACTTGAATCACTGTCTCTCCTACGAGGTTATTATTTACCCCAACACAGACTCTTTCCCCTTTAAAATCTATTGGAGTTGATCTTGAGTTTTCTTTTGCATTCTCTTACATTTCCTATTCCATAATGCCTGGTTCATACATAAATTGAATTAAATTGTCTCCATCTGATCTCTGTTGCCCAATCTTAATGTCTGCTTTGTTTAATTCTTGCTGTCTGCCCAGCTTGGGTTTTCTTTTTTTCTATGAAGGCTTGACTAATCCACTGGATAAATAAAATACTATGTCTTCCATGCTCTGCATTTCTCTACTCACTACCAGTCCTTTTCTAAACTCTCCTTCTTCCCTTTACACGATGTGTGTTTACTGATCCCATCTTACCTCTGTATCTAGTCATGGGTGCTTGACGTATGTCAATGAACAGGAAAGAACTGATCCTTGCTCTTGGGGAGCTGACATGCCAGCCTGGGGAGATGGTCAGTAAGGAAATAACCACACAAACAATGACAACTATATCGATGCTGTGAAGGAAGAATGCCCTTACCCTAGGCTCAGTTTCTTCTCTCTTTTGCCTTGTATCATCTCTCCTTCTACTCTGGCATCTTCTCCACCTTCAGTGTAATTTCTATATATCCAAATTATTTTCCCTAAAGGCCTACATGCAATACCATCTTTTCATAGAAATAAGACAAGTTAGAGGAAAAAGTGTGTGCCATGCTAATCAGACCAATGGCTCTTTATGCGTATCTGTCACCATAAGTCCCCTGAAAGGAAGGTCTCCTTGCACTTCATTTTAACAGTACAGAGGTACTCAACATAAAGTGAAAAAGGAAGTACTCAGTAACTGCATGAAATGAACATGGTCCTCCTTCTTGGCAGATTATTCTTGAAGAATCCAGGCTACAATACGAGATATCTCATCCCTATTCCTCGTAGGAAGTCCTGGTCTGTTTCTGCCTCTATTCTGGCATAGATCTTTACACAAAAGCTAAGTAAATACTCACAGTCCAACAATGTCAAGAACTCAGAACACACTGCATCATAATTCCCATGGTAACTAGGGCTGTGCCAGAAGGACTCTGCCATGATAATATCTTAATCCAAAAAGACTGAGCATTCTTTCATATTGCTATTTCTAATATTATGGTCATAATAAGTGGTTACCCTGATAACAAGCTACAGGGGATAGTCTGCATTTTTATACTCCCTCATTCTACTATATATTTACCTTGACTGTAAAGCATTGTTTACAACAGATCGTATGAGGTTATTGATAAAGCAGGTCAACACTCGGCGCTGTTGGTAGATAAACAGGACACAGAGTACATTGAGGCACTTACTCCTCTTTTCTGTTCACACAGAATTTGCTCCTTCCCACATAACTTTGGCTTTTGACATAGGTGCTATGCATTATCAAAGCCCTGGACACCAACAGGGACAGTGAGCAGGCAAGCTTCTGTTTGTTTGGGAAATGTAAGAGCTGCAGGGTTTTAATTACCCTGAGCTGGTAGAGATCAATTAGAAAAACAAACATATTAGTAAAAAACCAAGAGCTCTCTTGCTGCCAACTTTAAAGCTATGGGGGAAGAAAAGAAACAGCAGAGATCAGAAAGGCCATGCCCCTCCTTGTGCTAATGAGAAACAAAGCCCCACAGAGGCAAAGGAGTGCACAGGGTGGTTAGGAGCTGGGATTCTCCAGTCAACAGACTTTGCTCAAATACCAGGCCCATAACGTACCAAGAGACTTTAGCAAGTTGCTCAACTTTTCTGGGGCTCAGGTTCCTCATCTGAAAATGGGGACCATGCTAGAGCTGTAAGGTTTGATGCGATATGGATATATGGTGATGCTTAGCACAGTTCCTGAAATAGGAGGGAATGGCACTAACTCACTGTTACTACCATCATCAACATTAGCAGCCAGAGCATTTCCTGGAGGCACAGAGCTCATTAATGGTATGACTCTGGTTTAAACTAATTCGTCCAGGGCGGAGATGCAGCTCAGTGGCAGAGCATATGCCTAGCATGTGTGAGACCCTGGGTTCAGTCCCCACCACCAAATCAACAATAATGATGATAATAACATAGTGCCCCTTACATGTACTTGGGTTTACTTTTATGGATAATAATAAATATCCTATCATGCTTATCCCAATATGTAAATGGCTCAAATTAATTTTCTAATCAAGCTTTACAGTAATTCAATGTTTTAAGTGCTTGCTGAATCTCTCATTAATCACATGCCCTACATTGTTACAGCTTTAAAAGCACAGTTCACTTAACATGAATATATTCTTGTCCTAAATGTGTAGTCACTCAAGAACTATTAATGATTTACCAAGGTATTTTACTTTAAAGCGTACCGAATCTTTGAAGATATTTGACTAGAAATATTTTGCTCTTCCCAAGGGTCCCAAATTAACAAAACAGGATGCTCTTTATAGTTTGATCTAAATGCATAACTGTGACTCACTAAAGATGGCTCCAGAGCGTGACATGTAAATACAGAATTCATGGCTGTTTGTTTAAAATCTGGGCCCTTCTCCTTGACTGCATTTACTATATTTAGATTGGCCATTCTCAGAAGAGTTACAAACACACATTAGAGATGTCACATGAGATGTGGAAGAAAAGATGAACACATTTTTCTGAGTGACTGGAAGCCTTTGGCCCCCAACACAGCTTCTAGTATCAAAACAAAACAAAAATCAAGATTCCAAAGAAGGAAAACATTGGAAAATTGGATGAATGACACTCAATATATGATAAGGCTGTACAATACTCCATCACAGAGTGGTAGAGGAGAACGTGGGAGGACCACGTCCAAGGGATGGGATCACTTCATTTAGAGCAACGGGGGGCATTCAGGAGCAGATCCAAGTTCTGTAGGACCCAAGGCTTATTTAATTTCCCTGGAAAAGGGGTATGAGTGGTTAAGTAAAAGAATACAGAATTCTAAATAAAAAATTAATGGGACCCTCAGGGTCTGGAAAGGACATAAAAGTAAGCTACTCTGACACCTACGCTTAAGTAGCTTTGTGGCAGATTCACTCTTTGGTGCTTGATAATCTATAGACCTTTCTCACATAGGTCAAATTCAGTAAATTAAAAGCCTCAATTGTAAAGAAATCTTGATTTGATCTGAATTGACCATTTATAGCTGTGTAACTTAGGCTAGTGATTTAACCTCTATGATCCTTAGTTTCCCCAGTTATATATATGTATATGTCCATATACATATACATATATCCATTTTCTATAGTCACACACTTGTTTAAAATTCTGTCCGACCTATGATAAGAGCTCAGTAAATAGTATTCTTGTTTCTATTCCCTACATTGACTCAAGCAATTAGCATCTTAACACTGAATGTTTGTTCAGAAAATGTTTTTTCTCTTTAGTGTCAACTCTTCATTTTTGGGGAATACTGGTATTTTAATCCTGTGCGTGATTTGTCCATTTTCTGTTGCTACTACAAAATACTTTAAGTTAAATAAAGTTTATGAGAAAAGAGGCTTATTTTGCTCACAAGTCTAAAGGTCCAAAGGCATCTTACTACAGTCAGTGGGGCCCTGGTAAAGACTCTATAGAAAGCACCATCGCAACAGCAGGAGTGCATGCAGAAGGAAGAGACCATATCTAGAAATAGACAGTCAGAGAACAACCCAGGAGTGAAGCATGCCTCACGACAACTCACCATAGTGCAAAATCACTGCAGGAGACCAACACACCCTGCTGAGAGCAGAAGACCCGTGGCATCAGCATGCTCCCTGCCTCTGCCTCTCAAAGGTCCATCCCCACAGCCCCGCTGCATGGAGGACTGCACCTCGAACACACGGACCCCTGTCCATGACACTCCCAACCCACAGCACTGTCTATTGCTTCTTGTTTCCAATGCCTGGCTCTGATTCTTGTATGTTTTACCCTAGAATGAGCATGCTGCAATATAAAAATCTAAATTCTCATCAGCTTACAGACAGCCTTAATAAGGAAAAATACGTAACAGTCCAAGTCCTGCCTCGCCCTCCCTCCCCAAAGCCAGGTACTCCGTGTCAGCTGCTGTGTCCCAGTGACAGCCACTGGCGGGGATGCATAGGCCAGAGAAGCAAGTTGCTGAGCCAGACCAGCTACTGATCCTCTGAGACACCTTGGGACAAACACACTGCAGCTTCTTGATTCCTCTGTCAGACTCCGAAAATAGAACATGAGTTTAAGGGTTTGTCCAACTCTATCCTTTGTCCTGAAAATCCAGATTATGACTTGGATTTTAGAAAGAAAGGGTGATTTCTGTCACCCTTTCTTCCACTGGGAGGAATAGCCTGACATTCCTGGAATGATGGGCTCCCGTTTCTGATGGCAGGCAGAGTCAAGCTTCAGTCCTGGATGACACACGTGGTGGGTATCCAAACTCAAGTTCTACTACTCACCGCTGGTGGGCAACTTAGTTTCAGGAGACAATAACAGCACCTATCTCACAGTGTTACCATGAAGATGAAATTTTAAAAATCTGTACAAGCACATAATATGTTGCATAGGAGATTATGTGTGCTTAATTCATGCTAGGTATTAATGATGACTATAATAAAGCTATTGCAGTTACATTAAAGTTTTTATGTTACTACATACTATATAAAATAAAAATTATGCTGTTGTTGTTTTCTAACATTGTGAAAGTCTTTAGTCACAACATATTGTCACTATCTTTCCACAGCTGTCAGCAATTTCAACCAAACTTTGAAAAGAGAATAGAATAGGGAGTGAAGGAAAAAGCCCATAAAGAACTCAAGTATTCAGTGACAGGATGGAGGGGCTGAATACCCTTCACAGGGCAAACAGACCTCATGTCACTTATTACACTAGAATGAGAAGAATCTGAGATCACATTCAGGCATAGCAGGAAATACTGTGATCTGTTACTAGTGTGGGCTGTAGACACTGGACAGGAAATACGGTAATGTGGACTGTGGACTGTGGACACCGGACAGGAAGTATAGTACTGTGGACTGTGAACTGTGGACACTGGACAGGAAGAATTGTAACACACAAGGGATGATGGGAAAATACCATGAATGTTTAATTTTTTTCTAAAGCCTTATACTAAGAGATATGCTGCCATTAATCACTGTCAAAATACACCTCCTCGCTTGAAGTACACCCTCATCCAGTCACTCTTGCCATGGTTCGAAGCACTTCTAGAAGTTCTCTTTTGTGTCTTTGTGGTTGTCTTGATGTGCTGAATCAGCTCAAAATGTTCACCATGATTTCTGTCAAATAAAAACATTACACTGCGTCCCTGTCCACCTTACTCTCCAATCCAGCACCGGGGGACTCCTGGCTCCTCCCCAAAGTCAAAATGACCATGAAAGGTAAACGTTTTCAATGAACTCAGGCCATGAAGGCAGCCACAACAGTGCAGCTAAGGCCATGCAAAGAAGGGCCCTTCCAGGCCGCTTCAGAAGGTGGCAGGCACCACTGCATCGAGGGGAATACGTCAAGGGGAAATAAGGGCAGTGTCTCTTTACTGTACTAAAATTTTTAAATCTCAAATACACACTTTTGATAATACCCTGTATGTTATATATCTGCTATCTCTGGAAACCCAAGTTTTTTTCCAGTTTTTGCTTCAATATGAGGTCACTATTTTAGAGGACCAACAATAGCAATCTTTAGAACTAAAAAAAAATTCTTACTACTTAGGTAAAATTAGATAAATATCTAATTATAATTGTACCATTGTCCTGGAGAGAAAGAAAACCTCCAAGCTGAGGCCAGTTTGCTTCTTGTTGTTTTGGTACTGCTTGGACGCCTCCCGATTCTGTTTAATTTCTGCAGTTCTTAGCGGTTAGCCTTTATGTCCTCAGTGGAGACAGAGAAAGAAAAATATACTCCTGGTTTACAAATCTCTGATGTAACATTTCAAAACAGAGCATGTTGATTCTACTCTTCATTGCATAGCTAGCACTTAACACTAGACTTGGTATATAATAGGTATTCAGTAAATACTTTTTAAAAATTGATAAGATTTATTTTGAGTCATAGCCCCGTTAGTATATGAGCTTCTGAAAGACAGATGTGGTGTATCACTCCCCCCATTCCCATTCTCAGCAGTAACTGGCATGGTGTCTATCTAGTACATGGTAAGAGCTCTATAAATATCTGCTAAATGAATGAAGTATTAATGGCAATACTATCAACTGTCATAGCCTCAATTTTTTCTGCTATCTTTCATGACCTCTTGCTACATAAATCTTGCCTGTAAGTGTATTGCGGTATTTGAGAACTTTCCCTATGAAATACTCACCAGAAAATATTCCCCATAAACAACTCCATTGCGCACTTTCCTAAGTGCTGCTTTCCAAATTCCCCAACCTTCTTCATCTTGTTTTTCACCTCTGTTGCTGCACCCCAAGGGGACACTCACATTAGTGGAATCATGGGCAGCCACCATGTGTCAGAACATCTTTTCGATGGAAGATATTCTTCTGAAACAAAATATCTCTTTTCCATTGCCCCACTATTACAAATCTCTCCTGAACTTGCGTAGAACTGGAATCTCTGACTAAAGGGATTTCAATTTACCATATTCAATAAAGAACTTTGTAGATCATTGATCAGCACCTGACTCTGAACACTCAATCAATTCGTGCTACATTTCTATCATGTGGTGGTTAAATTTAATTTAAGACAAAGAGATTTCTTCATACCCTTAATTCCACTTTGCTTCAGTTTCCAAGGCAATCTGTGTTTGTGCAGAAACAAATATACTCTCTGCAGGCACAGGGATGCTGCAGTCTTATTCTACAGGTGCCTGCCTGCCTTCTCTTCTTTCTATTCTGTATATTTTGTTCTCTCTGCATAAATCATTTCTTTTACCATTTAGTTTACATTTCCTTATCTTATTGCATTTGCTTTTGCAAAACACCTCCTATTTTGAATATGATGATTTCTATAATTCAGTGCATATAAATAAAAATAAATTGATATAGAACCTAGCCTAAATAGAGCTAGTCTTCACAAAGTCTTCCTAGAAAAATAAGGCTAACTTGAGGAACCATCAAAAAGTTTGAACAGCAGAGAATACCAGGAAAGCTATGGATTATAAAGAAGGTTATGTTTTTGGACTGACCCCCTGACTTTTGGGGTCCTCACCTGAGTATTTAGTTGCAGAGTTGAAGCAAGTCCTCAGATCTCCTGTCTCCAAACCTTACACTTGTTCCCTGTTATCAGTACCTCCCCGATGCCTGGGCTTAAGGCTTAAGGCAAATGTGCATAATGACCCATTTAGGCCTCTCACTCATCAGACATGTAATAATTTGCCATCACAGAGCAAACATTAAGTCCTCTAAGAGTCACCCAAGTAAATATCTGCTCTTAATCGTAGAGTCTTTCAACATTTTTTTCCTGAGCCTAATGGAATTTAGGTTACTATCTTGATTCACTGGCTCTCCACCTTGATTCTGAATCAATTAAATGTAACCTTTTTAAACACTTGCCTTTCTCCAAGAGGTATTTGAAACTGTTCATGGTAAGAAAATGAAAATTAAAAAATGAGAATGAAAAAAGTGGTTAACTCTGAAAACCATATAAGGAAAGAGGTTCCTGTTTTTGCACACTAAACGTAGTTCTGAGCTGCCTTAGAAGCCCTGTCACAAAAAGAAACACAATTAGGTGTATGACTCAAAAATCCACACTCCTGTTTCTTAGCAATTCTAGCAAACAGACCAATATTTGTCTTAGATTCCACATGAAAGACCCTGCAAGAGGCTCAGCAGTCAAGTCGATCATGGGAAAAAATAGAAGTGATCTAGATAAACTGAGGTCCAATTACATCATAAACCTTAAATTATAGCTGTGTGGCTATTACAGTTTCAAGACCTTCTAACAAGAACAGAGGGCACTTATCTCGAAGACTGTTAACTGAATACAAAGTTAAAACTTTGACAACATGCAAGCAGATAATAAAACTCCACATTGCCTTGTAGAACTGCCGGGCCTAGCTAATACCTTTGCAGGAAAGGATGCCCTCCAGGCAACAGTTAGGCAAACCTCTTAGTTAGAAAGAAAGTTTAGCACCTCCAAGTTGTCTTACTGAATACCTCTTGAGTTTGCTTATCTGTAAAATGAGTTATCCTCCTCCCAAAGTGAGAGTGATTCTGAGGCCACTTAGCGCTGAGGTGATTCTCTCAAAGTGACTGCTAGACATGCAGATGATTCTTAGCTGGTACTAAGCTTCCCTACTACTTCACTACTACTTCAGTACTACTTTCCACTGAATACTGAGTGTTAATCACTCTGAAAGACTATACAGAAGTAGCCTCTAAACGACTTCTATAATGTGCCTCTTTTTGGGGCCTGGGGAGGAAGTGAGAGGCGGATGGCGAGGGGAGGTAAAAATGATCAAGATTCTGTATATATATGTACCAGCTCCTCAAGATGAATATGATTGTTATGCATTGCAAACATACACTTTAATAAAAAGATGAATAGAATATTAATAAAATAATCCAAATGTCAAAGACAATAATTAAAGACTTATGTTCCTTTTCTTTTTAATCTGTGGTTGTATCTGGTTTCTGACTATCGAGAGCAGGGGTCAGCAAACTATACCTTCCGCCAAACACAGCAGGCTGCCTGCTTTTGTAAATAACAGTTTTATCAGAATGTAGCCACACCCATTCACTGTCATATTATGTATGGCTTCTTCCCTGATACAACAGCAGAGCTGATCTTTACAACAGAGCTGATGTGGCCTACACACCCTAAAATATTCAGCTGGCCCTTTTCAGCAAATCTGCTGACCTTTGAATACAGCATGTCTTCTTAGATGTAAAACATCCAATACACCCCATAGTAAGATTTTGAGGGCTGGGGATATAGCTCAGTGGAATAAGCTCTTGCCTAGCAAGCGCAGGGTCGAGTTCGATCCCCAGTACCGCAAAAAAACAAAAAAAAAGATTTTGATCTGTGCATGCATGTGCATATACAGATATACCTTCCACCCACCACTTTCCCTAATCAATGTGACTACCAATCCAGATCCCCGTTGTTGAAGCTCTCATTATTTAATGAGTCCTACCATCTTTTTATCCCCTTAAAATCTGTCCTAGCCTTTCAGTCCCCTCTCACTGTAACCCAGTGAGTTCCCCTGCCTCTACGACCTACACTCCCAATCCATCTTCTGTCTCAGCTGGTGTCAGAGATCTAAAACACCGTTTGACACTATTACAACCCAGTTCCAGAGAGCTCTGTCAGTCTCACGTGCTCCCACTGCAAGTGTGCATGTGTTCTCCCTGGCTTTCAAAACAGTCCTCGTCACGTGTAAAACTGCAAGTCCCATTCTTCCTGCTCTGCACCGAGCCCTCTGGCCTCGCCCATTTCCCTCAGGACCCATCTTGCTAAATCTCACCTGTTCCTCCCCACCAAGGCTTCTTATGGATGGTATCTATCCAAAATGCATATGTTGAAGTCTGACCCTCAATACCTCAGATCATGACCTTATTTTAAAATAGGGTTTTACAGATGTTAACATGTTAGTTAACATGAGATCATATGGGAGCAGGTTGTGCCTTATAAATGTCCTTATGAAAAGGAGAAATTTGTAGCTAGATACAAAAGGAGAAGACCAGGTCATCATCCAAGAGGCTCAGAAGATCTCATGGAAATAGGGAGCTCTGAAGGCCATGTGATATGTGGCCTTTCAGAGAGAGAAACCAAGACAGCTGCAAACGGTATGGGAGCAGTCAGTGAACCAGCAAACTGGCTGTCTCCTTGCCAGAAAGAAACCAGGCCTGCTTTCTCACAAGTCTACAGACATCGCCAGCCTCCTACCTCTCCTGCTAGGTCAGAGGGGAGCAGGAGCAAGGAAAGAAATGTGACCCCTGAGAGCTGTCTTCAGCAAGCTGTGTCTGAATGTCTGCTCTCTCCTCCCTTCCTTCCCTTGCTTCAGTCTTACCGACAACTTTTCCAAAGGGCAGTTCTGAGCCAAGCAAATCCTCGTCAGGACTGTATTGCCACATCCTCCTCTTCCTTCTGTCCTGGAAGCCTCGCTATCTCGCTGAGAGCCCATGGTCCTTGAATGAAGGCTGCCTGTGAGAAGCTGCCAAGCCCTAAGCACTGTCCAGGAACTTCAAGGAAGCTAAACTGGGACCTCTCAAATCATTAAAGGAGACTTCTTTTCTTTCAGGAAATGTGACCCGGGGGACTCATGAGAGCCAAAGTGGATCTCTGCAGCTCTGCTTTGCTCCAACATGTAAGGCTGTATGACTCTGGCCAGTTGTCAGTGAGCAAATGGAAATAACTCCAAGGCACTGGACTTAGGGAAGCTAAAGACCAAGTGAACTCTCCTGCCACCAGGTCCCATGCTCTGTCAAAAAGCCCTCCCCAGAGACATTTGGTAAGTCTGCATTGCTTAGTAAACTTCTTTTCTCAAATAATATGGAGTAAACTGAAAGGTTTTCTTTGTCATCAAGAAAAAAGAATAAGCACCACAGTGAAATATGCATTATTTATTCATTAACATTGAACCTCTAACCAAAAGTCTAAAATGTGTTTCCTCCATCAGGTACTGTGAATCTTTTTCCTCTTAGGAACACTAGACAGAACTTCTGCACTGCTCACAAGGGCCATTTGAAACAGTGAAATTATCAACCAAAAGCACAAAACTGCAAAAAGAACACTTGTTACCTTGGTAAACCTCAGCTGGGAGCACACATGAGGCAACTCAAGCTTCCTGCCTCTCTCCTGATTTCCATGCATGACTGTGAACATGCCCCATTGCTGACTTGGGTTGCAAAGAAACTTTACCAAGTTTTTAAATCCACAAATATTGAATCCACTGATAAAGGATGAAGAGACTAGCATTTTGTTTCTGCTTTGTACTGCTTTGTGCATTTCAGTAGGGTATTTGGCCCCCATCTGTTCTTTTCTTCTTCTCTGCAAAATTTCTATTCTACCTTCAATGTACGGGAACTTCCTTTGCCTCCATGAAGGTTTTCTAATAACCTAAATTGAAAATAAAGTGTTTCTTTCTGCCAAATATCTCTCAGCACTTTGCCCATTCCACCATCAAAAGGGTCTTTCACTTTATCATTATTCAATGTTGATTTTCTATTATTCCAATAAGTAGCTTATACATCTGTAATGTCAGGGATTACATCCTCTTTACCTTTACAACCAAAATGGTTCTGAGAGCAATGTTTCACGGTGCAAGTGATGAAAAGTGGCTTAGTAGCTTGAAATAAGAATAATAAGCCTGGATTTATCTACCGTCACACAGTAGGGGCATTGCTTCATTGTGATAAAGTATGTGTAACATAAAATTTACTGTGAGTGACATTTAGAATATTCACAATGCTGTGTTCCCATCACACATCATTTCTCACTCTGCACCCATTAACTTAGTCACTCCTCCCTTCAGAGCCTTGCAATCACTAGTTTGCTATCTGTCTGTAGAATTGTCTAATGTGAACATTTTACACAAGTAGAATAATCTGTAGCCTTTTTGTGTCTGGCTTCTTCCACTTAGCATAATGTTTTCAAGCCTTATCCATGTTACAGCTAAGTGATATTCCATTGCATGGATATACCACAGTTTAACCATCATCACTTGATTGGCATGTAGGCTGTCTCTAACTACTGGCTTTTGTGAATGGTCTATCTTCACATATATTATTGCTCACATTGCTGCTGTAGTAAATTGTATCATTAAATCTGAATATTAGTGTAGTGGATTGATAACTGGTGGTCAACTTATCACCCCCAGCGGAACTGAGTAAGTGTGATGCTGGATGTGGGAGGCCCATATGGGAATTGTTGCCAGCAGTATGAGACACAAAACTGGAGGAGATGAGGCTGTTAGGAGCTGAGAGAGGCTGTCGGGAGCTGATAGAAGCTATAAAGAACTGCTGGTTGTTTTGGAGGAGCTCATCATGCTGGCTTTCCTTATGAACTTGGCTGTTTTCACCCTCCTAGGAGCTCAGGGCCTCGTTGGCACTGAGAATGGCTTTGGTTCACTTTGGGAGAGATCTGGGCCTCACTCTGAGCATCAGTTCCTGGCTCTGGAGGGGAAGGTGGTGGACTGCTGGTCTTCTGGAGAAGCTTGCTGTGTTGGCGTCCCTGATGGGAACTCGACCATCTTGATCATTGGAGGAGCTTGGGGCCTCACCTTTGCTGAGGATGGCTGTGGTAACTTTCAAGGGAGTTCTGGTTCTTCTGAGCATCACTTCCCAGTTCCAGTGCAGATCCCTCAAGAAGCTAGCATAGATCCTTCGTCCTGCTGGCACAGAGTTCCTAGATTCCACCATTGACCTTTGGGCCTTTGCAGCAGATCCATGAAATAGGCCTGCATGAGATATTGTTATGAGCTCTGGGTCTTCAGCTGGCCTCATGCAGGACATTATTGTGTGATCCAGGCCCTCAGCTAGATTCCTGGTCTATAGTGTGTGGACAGATTTCCTGCACTCTTTTTATATCATTCTTTGGTGACTATTATAAATAATCTTATAAAATATGTGTCCTGTATTATATTGTTCACCTTGCAAAATAAGCCCCAAACCAACACAATTAGATTCACTATACGGGGGCTTGTGACAATTAAATTTTTGTTATATACATAAATTGACCATTTCCCTCCTGTTCTCAATCCCACTAGACTATAACATCCTGTGAACAGAGACTTTGTCTTGTTCTCTATGGATTCTCCATATTCTTTGGTTAATATCTGATACAGAGTATGTGTTCAATAAATCAGTTAAGTGATAAATTATTTCTGCTTAGAGGATTCTTTGCCCAAAACCAAGAGATATAAAGCATAACAAAAGTCACTTTCATAAAATCACAGACAAGTAGGTGTTGAAAAGATCACCCAATTCAAGATTGTAACTCAAGATTCTTGGCTCCATTACTTTTAGATCTGTGACCTCAGGCAAGTTTCTTAATCACTCTGTTACTCAGATTCCTTATTCACAAAGTGCAGGTAATAACATAACCTACCTTTAAAAGTTTTGTTATGATTAAATGATTCAACGTCTACTGAATACTTATTTTTAGGAAGAAAAAATACCCAAAGACTAAATGAATTATGCAAGGTTGCCCAGCTAGTCAGGGACACAGCTGGGACAAGAAATCCTGTCTCAGCTACTGATTTTCCACCCTGCTGTTTGACGCTGCTCGGAACCTGAGGGGGACAAAGCCTCCCTTTACGCTGGAACAAGAACTGCTTCCCAGACACATGCTCCAGGCAAACACCAGCCTTTGACAGGTCCTCTTCAAGTCCTGGTTTTTTTTGCCTTCGTCCATCTTCTAGCTCTTACCTGCTGTCCACCTCAGAAAGAGGAGAGATTCTGAGTGTCCAAGAGTCAAAGCATTCTTTCCAAAGTATATTTTTTAGGTTTTTAAATTATTATCACTATTAAGCTTATTGGTATCACTTAGATATACGTAATGATCACACTCATCATAGAGAATTTGTATTGTGCAGGATATAACTGGATTTTTCCCCATTCCTCTCCCTTCCCTTCAATCCCTCCTCCCCTCCTTATTTACAAAGCTTTATTTCTATTTTATCCCTCTTGTCTCCTTTTTCTTTTCCCTTCCTTCCTTTTCCTCTCCCCCTCCCTAGTTCCCCTTTCCTTTTGAATTTCTCCCTATTTCACAATACCCATCATACATTTTAGTTCTTATTTACACTTTCAGTTTCTCACACCAGAGAGTGCTATATTTATACATGTGTGCAATTTATTTTACTTAAGAGTATGGTCTCTAGTCCATCCATTTACTTATAAATGTCTTAAGTTTATCTTTCTTGATGGGAGAATTGTATTCCACTGTATAAAAAAAATCTTTTTATCCATTCATCAGGTGATGAACATTTGAGTTGTTTCCAAGATTTAGCTGTTACAAACTGTGCTGCTATAAATATAAGTGCACATGTGGTATGAAGCTTTTAATTCTTTTGGGAAAATATCAAGAAAAGGAATAACAGGGTTAAATGGGACCTCTAATCCCAACATTTTAGAAATCTCCACACTGATTTCCACAGTAGTTGCACCCCTCTATGTTCCCACTGGCAGTGAAGAAGGGTTCCTTATTTCCCACCAGCATTTGGTATTGGTTGATTTCCTGATAATAGCCATTCTTTCTGGAGTGAGATGGAGTCTCAGCATTGTTTTAATTTGCATCTCTTGAATGATTAGTGATGAACATTTTTTCATGTATTTATTTGCCACATCTGCTTCATCTGAGAAGTATGATTCATCTCAGATACCTATTTTTGGATGGAATCTTTAAATTTGTTTGGGGGGTTTTTTTGGTTTTTGGTTTTTTTGTTTGTTTGTGTAATTTTTGCTGTACTGGGGATCAAACTCAGGACCTTGCGCTTGCCAGGCAGGTACTTATGACACTGAGGTTCATCCCCAATTTCGAGTCTTTAAATTTGGAGGGTCTGATTTTACTCAATTCTTCATATGTTCTAGATATTGGTCCTTTGTTTGAGGAACAACAGACTAAATTTTTCCCCCTCTGTGGGTTGTGTTTTCATTCTGTTAACAATTTTTCTTACTGTGTAAAATGTTTTTTAATAAGACAAGATCCCAGTTGCTGATTCTTTGTAGTATTGTTCATGAAGTCTTTGCCTATACCTATGTCTTCAAGAGTTCTATTTTATCTTCCAGCCAACTTAGTGTTTTGTTTTTAATATTTAGATATTTGATCCATTTTTAGTTTAGTGCATGGTGATACACATGGGTCTAGTTTTAGTCTTTGGCATGTGGAAAGTTAGTTTTTCCAGCACTATTTATTATAAAGACTATCTTCTAGTGAAATTGTTTGGGCTCTTTGTCAAAGATAAGATGACTGAGTGTGTTTGGATTTGTTTCTGCATCTTCTAATCTGTTCCATTGACCCTCCAGTCTTTTTAGTTTTTTGCCAGTACCATGCTGCTTGTTTTACTGTGTGTGTGTAGCTTTGCAGTATAATCGTCAGTCAGAGATTATGAGGCCCCTTGCCTTGCCCTTACTGACTAGAATTATTTTTGCTATTCTAGGTTTCTCCTGATTCCACATGAATTTTAGGATTGCTTTCTCTAGTTCTGTGAGGTGTACTAATGTTATTTGGATCGGGGTCGCATTAAATCTGTATGAGAGTTTTTTGAGAGTGTGACCATTTTCACTCTATTGGTTCTTCCTACCCAGGAATGAGGGCTGTTTCCTTTTGCTGATATTGTCTTCAATCTGTTTCAGAGTATTGTAGTTTCAGTGTAAAGATCTTTTACTTCCTTTTTTAGATTGATTCCTAAGTATTGCTTTGATTTTTTTTATGCTGTTTTGAAAGGTATTGTTTGCCTAATTTCTCTCTCAGTGAGTTTGCTATTTGTGTGCAGGAATGCTATTGATTGTTGAGTGTTGACTTTGTATCCACCTATAGCACTGAATTTGGTTATTAAATCTAGAAGTCTTTTGGTGGAGTTTTTCGGATCTTCTATGTATTGTGTCATGTCATCCATAAATAATAATTAAACTTCTTCCTACCTTTACTTTTTTTTTTTCTCTTGCCTAATTTCTCTGACTAATGTTTCTAGAACTATATTGAATAGAAGTGGTGACAGTGGACATCCTTGTCTTGTTCCTGATATTAGAGTGAAAGCTTTCAATTCTTGGCTGTTTATTATAATGTTGGCTATTGGCCTTAGATGGTTTTTATCAGATAAAGACTATCTATTCCATTTTTCTGTAGAGATTTTATCATTACTGATGTTGTACTTTGTCAAATGCTTTTTCTCCATCTATTTAGAAGATGATGTGATTTTTGCCTTTGGCTCTGTTGATAGGTTATATTATATTTATTGATTTGTATATGTTGAACCGTCTTGCGTCCCTGGGAGAAATCCCACTTGGTCATGGTACATGATCTTCTTGATGATTTGCTGCATTCTCTTTGTCAATATCTTACTGAAGATTTTTGCATCTGTGCTCATTAGGGAGATTGCTAATAGTTCTCTTTTTCAGTTGGGTCTTTCTCTGGTTTTGGTATCAAAGTAACACTTGCTTCTAGGAATGACTTTGAGAGTATTGTTCCCCTTTCAATTTTCTGAAAATATCCACTTATGTCTTGGGTAATTTCCATGTTAAAAAAAAATAAAAGGATTGTGCACCATGACAAGAATAATGAATATGATATAATCAACTAAAATTCTTGCAGCATTCCTCTAGAGTAATGGTGCCATATTCCATTCTTTTTAAGTGCCTGGAAAAAAATTTGAATAATTCCTTGGTCAAAAGCATTTGAGAAATAACACATCTCTTAAAAAGGCCAGTGCAAATTATCATACACGGTTGTTAAGTTTTCCATCAAGTAACTCTTAATCCAGTTGCTTCAGAGCATAAAAAAATATGAAATGGTTCTCAAAATAATGCTTATCACCATCCTTGGCATGCCATATTTTGGGAAACACTGGCATCGGTTGTTACTCTTGGTATCAAATGGGAGATGCATATTTAAAACTAGGCTCTTTAAACCATGTGAAAGAGCAGGTTTGTCTAGTTTTTCATTGCTTAGGACAATACCTGGCACATAGTAGAGATTAAAGCAATATTGTGAAAGAATAAATGTTCTCAGAAATCACAACTTACAATTGGAAGCATCAGCCACTAGTAAAGACAAAACCAGCATATTAGCTTCTGAGTCTTCAGTTTAATTGTTCTGAAGGAAAAGGTCCCCACAGAGTTGATGTGCATCAAAAATAGTAGGCTCCCATCCACCCATGATAGCCTTTTGCTGTCCAATATGGCGAGTTCCTGTCAGAGTACATCAGAAAGGTAATCTGGCCCACAATCTCCTGCTTCACTAGACTCCTTCCCCAGCATACCAACATTTCCAAGGCACCCATTCTTCATGACTTCCACACAAAATTAGGTGCTCGTACAGATCACATATGAGTCAACAAGCTTGAACCTAAAAACCCATGCAAGAATAACTCCCTTCCCCTCCCCTAACCAGCCTTTCTGGTCTTCTTCAGGAAGCAGCCAGGAGCACTAGGAAAGGGAAGGCTGCTTCAACTTTTTCTGGAGAAGGGGCCTTTCTTTCCATAACCTTTAGCTCAGCTAAGTGGAGACACCTGGTGTTTGTTGTTGCAACTTCAAGAATACATCAAAGATGTACTCCAGGCTGAAATCAGGCTTCTCATAAAAACTGCATCACCACAAAGATAACTCAAGAAGAGGGAATGCAAATGGCATCCCATCTTATCTCTAAGAGACTTTCTTCCCTCTGCATATCTCCACCACCGGGATGCATTTCCACTGTTTTCTTACCCATCAAACAAGAAGAAATACAAAATCACAAGGCAGCCAAAATTGGTGAGAAGCCAGAAAAGACCAGGGAGATTGTCTTTGCTGGTTGCTTCATTTTGTGAGGTGTTAAATCAGAGAGCTAACTTTTGCGCAATAACTGTTTGGTAATACTTAATAAGTAGCTGGAGCAGCGAAGTTCCAAAACCAATTTTTTTGGCCTATACAAGGCCAAAGGAATATTAAAATTTTACTATGGAAGAAATAGGGCCACTGCCACGAACTGATTCGTCATAAAGTCCAGGGCACTATCATCACCCATCACTGCTTTTTCTTTAATGACTGAACCAAGAAGAGACACATCAACGTTTTCAAAATAAGGTTATAAAAATGCTGTACGCAGATGAGGCCTTCAAATATTTTGATAGAACCTGGAAAAAAAATAGAAAAATCATTGAAACAAATCACAAAACATATGTTGTTATGTTTTGCTCTGAAAACCATGAAGTTTATCCAGAACTCTATTATGGTAACTGCTTAGCTTTTCATGCATTCCTAAATTACCATGTAATCTAAAACCTTGTTTTCAGCTGCCCTATATTGGAAAGTCCCTTAAAATAATCAGGATGATTACAGGCTAGTATTCAGAAAGAAACTTGCCTGTGTTATTGTAAATGAAAGTGTTATTTATCAGGCAGACTTCTTTAAAACAATAACACAACTACTACTCAGAAACACAATGTATTCAGGAAATACCTGAACCCAGGCTTGCATTTTAGGCTCTCTACATTTTCAAACACATGGATAGTCGGTGTAAAAATATGTTCTTTTCCTGCAGGGACTTGACTGTAATTAGTGTGTGCCAAAACTCTCTCACAGAGATTTCATTGTCTTATCTACTTACATCATCTTAATGCGATTTTATTTTACTTTGTCAAAGTCATATTAATGTAAATGTGTTCTTGATAGCAAACAGAGTTCTTTTTTATGCAAAACGAGATTCAGCTGACTCTAATAAAACAGCTTGCAGTCTATTAGACTATAACAGTAATGTGCTTATTTTGTTTCTCAAATCAAGACTGTGTCAGGAAGCTATAGACAGAGATTTGTCTTGTTTTTCACAATAATTGCTAGGGTGGGGTTACATTATGATCTTTAAATGAATAGTATCGCTTAGAACAAACACTTCATGTATCTTTTATCTTCCCCTGCATACAGTTCTGAGTTGTTTTTTTTTAATGCTGCGCTACTTTTCCACATAAGTCATCAGAATGTTTCCAAAGAATTTTAACTGCCAGATTAATTATATCTTGCAAACAAAGATAGATTGCTTACATTCTTTATTCAGAATTCCTGCCAGTATGGAGCAACTGGCAACAAATTAATTTCTTTTGCAACCATGCAAAATGTTTTGCTATGAAAAGCTCTGGAAGGTAAATGGATCCTTTAAAAAAAAATTCAGGTTGCTCATTCTGAAAGGCTAATCTGTAAGTAAAGAACAGAGGATTAAGTGAATTTGACTACTCCCCCCCACCGCCCTGTTTTTAGCATCTAGGTTATAGCCCTCCGTTAATGTATTCAGTTAATTAAGTATTGCTGTGACCTGGTGGCAATTTTTGAAATCCAGGGAATTTTTCCCCCTTTAAATTCTGCCTCCCCCACAGAGCAGAATATAATCTGCTTCCAGTCAGTCTGTTTATGTCAGCTGCGCTTCTACTACAAGCCTTTAAAATGTTTTAATAAATTTATCAACCAAGAAATATTATAAACATTTCATTTCCTTTGATTCAGACACACACACACACACACACACACACACACACACACACACAAGACTCTGCCTTCTTTGCAAATTCTTGCTGGTATGAATCACTCTAAGTAATATTTGCTTTAACTTTCTTGTGGTTCTACAAACAACCTTTATATGGCTGGACTTCAAAGCGAGGAGAAATAAAGGTTAGAAATGTGATAGGAGTAATCTATTATTAGGCATGAAACATTAAACCACTTTTAGCTATAAGTCTTAAAACCTGAATAATCTAGGTTTTTAACGTACTGAATATTTATTGTGCTTTCACTTGCAAAAGCATTTATCATGGAGGAGTGTTTAGAAGAGAAATATTTTCCATTACACTATGTGCCACAATTTGGTTTAATTTTTCCTAATATTTAATTTAGAAAAATAGTAATATTATAACAGGATTCTCATGTGTCCTGGCCAAAATGTTTGGTGTTCCTCACCGGGTAAAATTAATCTGTTACCAGCTCTCACTGACCTGCCAGTCAGGTTTTAGTAAAGCAGGCACGAAGGGGGAAGGGCAAAGGGGTGAATTAGGGTGGGTAGGGAGATAAGATCTCTTTCTTTGACTAAGAGGGGGAGAAGGAAGCCTGGAGGAATTTCTCAACCCACCCATGCCATCAAATGCCAGAAAATAAGCTGAACGTGTATTTGAGCTGTGGAGTATTTGAAAACATTTATTAGCTCCATCCATAACGACGTTCACTACAGGAATGTTAATTGTTAAAATCTGTACTGCAGTTATTTCTTTAAGCAGGGGAGGGGGCTGTACTGGATGGAAATTCAGGTCCTTGTTTCTTTTACCTTCACATATATTTGCACTAAAAAAACAGCTCATGTTATGAAATAAGTCAGACGTCAGATGGAGCGCTCTCTAGCATAGGGAATGCAAAACAGTGTTAGGGATCTATGCATATGCAGGGATAAAAAACAACATTGGTAACATTTTGTTCTTGATTAAATTTGTGCTCCTAATACAGTAGATTAAAAATAAGTCCAACTGTTAAACACATTAGTGCTCAACCACTGCTGTTGCGCCAGAAAAAGCAGCTATTGCTCTAGACCAGGCCTCTTGCTGGTAGCCTTGAGGAGACAAGGAAATCTGACCCCCATGGAAACCTGAGCTCCAAAGTCCATCAATGCCTCTCCTGGAGTTTGGAGAATCCTTATTTTTATCTGTTGATTAAATCCCAGAACAACCTTAACATTTTCTCACACTTGATGGAAAGTGGGTTGAAAGAGAATCCTGGTTTGGGAAGATGGAGAAGGAATTACTAATAACCATAATCAAGATACTCTTCGGAGGGTATTTTGTTGTACTCTATTGGCCAATTATTTGTGAAATACATCTTTTAAGAAGATTGTTGTAAGCCATATCTCCCATCCCCCAGGAATTTTCTAATTGGGGCCAAAATAGGATTGAATCCCAGAGTGTCTGAAGGAGAAGACATTCCAGGGATCATGACCAACACTTCTTTCATGGATGAGGCCCAGTGAGAGGGTAAAGGGCTTGACCAAAATCATATCAGGAAGGCCCAACCTCACTGGACATGAAACTCAGGCTTGGCTCTCCCCAACCCCATCCATTGCATCAGATCACAGCACACTTTCATTTGTTCAAAAAAGAAGACTGCAATTAAATTAATGGGTTGAAAAATGATACATTTCTTCAGGTAATTATAGTAATGGGTCTCTACCTAACCTGTGTTGTCATTCTTCCTGCATGTTTTCTTTAAGAGGTGTGTGGGTGTGGGTGTGTATGTTAACAAAAATCCCAACTCTTCCATTCTTACTCTTTCCTACTTTACACAAATCCCCCCCTCCCCGTTTTCTTGCTTTACCCCTAGCATATTTTTCTGGTCTTTGGTCAACCTGGTTTAATAGGTTACCTGTTGCTGACGCTCTCATTTCACATAGAAATGGAGCTCTCTGCTGTGGCATGCTTTCTGAAAGCAAAAGGATCTGAGACTGTAATATTTGTAAATATGAGAAGTAATAGCTCCCCCAAAAGCAACACAGAGAGCTGCAGATATCACTGGGAAAGAAGAACAGTTAATTGAAACTACTTGGGGCATGTAGTATTGAACAAGGAGATGGTTTCTGAGCAACACATATCTAAACGTGGCTTGCCAAAGACCTGCACACTTTTAATTTGCTCTACAAATTTGGTTAGCCCAATAAAGTGTAAACATCAAACACTGGTCGTGGAAAGCATTAAACATTAACCAAGTGAGACCTTAAAGACTTAGACAGAACATTAAAATTAGAGGAGAAAGATAGTCCAGGCAACTCTGGAAAATTAGGTTAAGACTCCAAAAGAAAATGTCTGTGGCTGGGTAAAAATACAGTAAAAAACTATTTTGAGACTAGTAACCATTTGTCTCCATAGACAGGGCATTTTCCCCCTGGGATTATATTTTTAAAATCAAGTAAACATACCAAAGTCAACTTATTTTTCTGATTGTTCTCCAGGATGAAATGTATCACCACCCAAATGAACCCTGCAAAAGGGTATTGAAATTGCTGTTCCCAGATCCGCGGACCCTTTAGATGGAGCTGCGCCTTTTATCCATTTGTTTTCTTGAGTGTGTTTATGTGTGTTCCACATTGCTTAGCCTGGAGTGCAAACCCTGTTAAGGTTCAATAAACTTTTGTTGAACAGCAGAAGAAAATACCCTCTAAGGAGATAAGGATGGCTCCCAGGCTCACCCATTCAGACTTGTTTTTTACCTGACAAAAACTGGTATGTGCTTCTCTTCTCAACAAGAGCAGTAAGTGCTTAACTTTGAAATAGTAAGATTCAAGGAAGAGAAAATAATACCATATTCAAGTCATTATTCTCTAAGTATTCTTTGCCCCAGTGAGCCTCACAAAGTAAATTCTGCCAAGCAAGAATGGTTTTCCCTCCGGAGAATCTTCGGCACATTATTTCTTACATATCTATAAAGGTTCGAGGATATAGGAGATGACGACGCTCAGCAACCCCACATCATTCATGGAGAGATTGTGTTAAATCACTACTAGATCAAGAATTAATTCCCAAGAATTTAAATGTAGCTGCCTATATGTATAAGATTAAAAGTATCTACTAATGAAAGGTAAGAGGAGCCCTGACTTAACTTGGGTTCTCCTAGAAGTAGACCCTGGGATAATTTGAGGAATGTTTACTGACTTAACTTGGGTTCTCCTAGAAGTAGACCCTTGGAAAATCTGAGCACAAGAAGTTGATTTTGGAGGCAAAGGAAGCACTGGTTATAGAGCAGGACAATGCTTCAGGCTAAAGAAGATAGCCAGTATGAGGTGCTTTGGTAACCCACACACCGCCAGGGGCAACTGGGGCCTAAGCCCAGTGGAGAAATTCTGAAAGCCAGAGTAGTAAATCTGCCTCAGAATTATCCCAGTGGTGACACGGGAGCTGGCTGTTTATACACTTGCTGCCATCAGCCTGTGGATAAGTTTGTTTCTAAGATTCACCCCCCAGCACTTACAGCTGGCCGTGTAAGTAGGCTTGGATGGCCCAAGGAGGTTCTGAAGGAGAGCGGGCTGATCTGGTCTGCAACCAGGGTGAGGGTCCACAAGCAGGGCCCTGGCAGCCCCACTGATGAAGAAGAGTGTTGATGTGAAGCATGACCTTTCAGACATTCAAAAGCAGTTCTTTTTATACCTGGCATAGTGGCTAACAAATGATAGGAGATTAATCAATAGTTTTTGAAAGAAGGGAGGCAAGACTGAAGAAAATATAAATAATTAAATTTTTCAGATGTTTTACAGATTTGGTTTACTTTCTGTTTAATGTTGAAATAGGTCAAACTTTTCTCAGGAAGCTGCATTATATGAGCTCAGGCTTCATGTCAGACAGGCCCAGGTTTAATCCCACTCCCACCACTCCAAGCTGCCTTCCTTGAGCAAGGTTCTTCATATCTCTGACTCTGTCTGAGAAGTGCCCACTTCACGGCATTAAGTGATGTTGGAGTAGACAAATAAATGACAGTAGGTTTGAGATAGTAATTGGCACACAGTAAGCACTCCGAGCCTCTGTAATAGCTTGAATCAGTTCCCTGGTTAGAGTCGCACTTGTGCCACCAACTATCCACACACCTTCCAGGAAGTCATTTAGTCTCTCCGCTGAAAAGCTTCCCCTCTCTAACCTGGAGACCAAATTGCAGATATTTCCTCAGAAAGGGAGGCCCAAAGCAGATATCATGAGTGTCACACTTTGGAAGGACTTTACAGTTGACACAGTGCTTTTGTGTGTGTGTGTGTATATATATATATATACATATATATATATGTGTGTGTATATATATATATATATATATATATATAATCTCATTTCTGGTCAGGAAAGGGCTTTAAACCTCTAAATCATTCTGCCCAGTGTAGAGGAATGTTTCTCCACTTCTCCAAATGACCCAGGTCCGACTTGTGTCTGCTTTATGATAGACTACAAAATGGCCTAATGTCCCATGAAGGCTGCACGTTGATTTCCAAAAGGAACTGGCTTTGAATCACTGAAAGCTGGCCAGACAGTGAAGGCAGGCATGCAAGTCAGTGATGATCAAGGACATGCCCAAGTGCGTACTGGAGGTTCACATTCAGGACGCAGAGCTTACAAAGATTCAGACTGAACTAGGAGGTGAACCAAAAGAGGAACCACTGAAGGAATGAAGCCTCCTAGTCATCTGAACAGGGCTGGCTTGGGTGACAGGCAAGCAGCACCATGTGCACGCCGAATCAGGAAACTCAGTCAGCAGTTGACTCCATCAGAAAATCTAAGCACTAATTACATGCCAGGCACAGTGAAGGATGCAAAGATGAATGCCTTTTTATTATCTTTATTATCTACATTTTACAGTTTATAAAACTGGAGCTTAGAAAAAAATAAGTTATTTGCCCAAGCTCCACAAAACAGAAGCCGAGGTTGGCCTGATGCCAAAGAGAGTGTTTTAAATCCCTGCATAACATTCACTTTCTATAATATGATAATATTATAATATGTTCATGGCACTCATAACTGTGGAATAAAGAAAATCTAACTTATTTCTTTTTAACTTAAAGCATTGGGAGGAGAGATAGTCTACAACAAAGTATTGATAGTCTGTGTCCTAACCATTGGAATCATGAATATATTGTACAAAAGAAGACAAAATCACAGTCACTGCTTTCCAAATGTTCTCATCTTAAAGTGTACTTAAGTTCTCCACAAGAATTCAGCCAAGTCAGTGTAAATAAATTTAAGTAATTCCAGTTGTGACTTTTCCTTTCATTGCATCTCACTGAGCTCACTTTAATTTAATGGAATCTAAAAATCAAATAATCACTGCCAAATGCCTTACCTACACACTGCATGTGCTCCTCACAACCTTCTGCGTTAGGTGCTATCTGTTTCCCATTTAACAGATGTGAAAGTGAAGATCAGTGAGATGGAAGACCTTTTCCAATGTTAAATTAAAGCTCACATGTGGAAGAAGCAAAATTCAAATCCTACTTCCCTGCTTCCAGGACCTGTGTGTGTTCCACCATGCTGAGTTGCCTCCTGTCTCTTGAATCTTAGTGAGTTAAAGTTTTTGCTTGGACATGTCCAGTTACATGGGACAAACATGGTCTTCTAAGCACTGTAAACTGTTTTCTAAATGCAGTGGAGGAAATTTAGTTTCTATGAATTCTTCAGAACAAAATTTAGATTTTAAAACAATATGACGTTCCCAAAATTGAGCTTGTTTGTGATGCAAGAGCATTAAAATGTAGGATATATAATGGCACACAGCATATGATTCCAATTTCCTAAATATTTTTTAAACTTTTAGTAAGTATATGTTAGTAAAAATTTACTTTCAAAACACATTACATGTTATATGCAAGTTTAGAATCCTAGCACTTTTATAAACCATTATTTTATGAGTGCACATTCACTGAAATAGTTGGCATGAGAAAACTTCTGGACTGGAAAGTAATACATTAAAAGTCAAACTTGATCTCTATTTTTATTATCTAAAAAGAGGAAGTATTATATATTTTATAGGGAAGAACTGAACGTTGATTTTCACTGGCTCATCATGTGTCAAGGACTGGCCTGGGCTTCTTCTATCTGTTGTCTCCCTTTGCCTACAGCGTTTCATGTTGCTCTTATTGTGTCTGACTTGCAAACCAGGCTCACATAAACGGAGGGACTATTCCCCGGTCATAAAACCAAAAAAAGTGATTTCAACTCTTTCTTAGTCCAATTTATGAGTTCTTTGTGTTATAATATAGCCCATCATGCAGATTATTTATGTTGGCATTCATAGATGAATCTGTGACAAGTTATTTACTGAGAGATTAATTTATAGTTTGTTCTTCATTTTATAGGAGACAAAGAAAGGTACTTTCCCTTCCCTAACTCAAAACTGGTGAGGGTTGCTCTCCTAGGACAAGACAGCCCTGGGACTAAGTGATGGGGGGGAGCTGGGCTTCAGGGGGGTGGGGTGCGGTTCTGGGTCTCCAGAAAGTTTTCCCACCAAACCGCAACTGAGGCATGCTGTCCGAAGATCCTGTTATTTCAGCTTAGCACATGGTGAGCGGGGCTTCCTATCTCTAAAGTATGAAATAGATTTCAGTGCTCGTGCTGTGGCTAATATCAACCCACAAAGTAGCAAGGTAGCTGCCCCAAGCTCATTCTGCTTCCAGGATCACTGGAACTTTGGAATGAAGTTTGTCTTTTGTGGGTGCCTGTGTCTTCACACTGTTTCTTGACATATTGTTCGGAGAGCAGGCACTGGGCCTCTTTAACATCAGCTTTCAGCAGATGCTTCTGCCCATCCCTTTCACGTAATTAAACACCCTATGGTACTTAACAGAGTAATAAGTAGCACATCAATAAAGCAATAAATAATTGTATTCAGGTAAACTCCAGAGCCATCACCTATTAACCGGCAGCTGTGAGCAATAGTTCTGATTAATCAATGAGGTTCGATAATAGGAAAGCAAAAGTTGGTCAAGGCCTCCAGGAGAACCAGCCAGACTTCAAGTCTTATCTCTCAGGTAACTCACAGGGAGGATATCAGTTGGAGCGACTATACCAGAGAGTAACCACAGCAACAGGAAACCCCACCTCCAGAAACTAGTTTAAAATGCTAGTTAAAAACAAAAATATAGGGACAATTCCACTCGGAGGCAGGAGCGCTACCTACTGAGAATGTGCAGTAAGGGTCCCACTAAGGAGAAATATTCCAATTTCAAACAACAACTATTTGCAGCAGAGTTGGGTCAGAATGGACCTGGAACCTCATCCATGAGTCTGAGGTAAAGGTTCACAGGGAGATGAGAGAGGGTGATTACTCAGCCTCCTGCCAAAAAGTCCATGCAGTCATATTCAGATGTGGGCAGAGCTCTGCAGGCCAAAACCAACCCAGGGGTGAGGAAATCACTGAGGTAACTGCTGAGAGCTCACAGAATCACCTGTGGAAATTGCTTCTTTCAAAAAGAAATAGCCTGCCTGAGTCTTGTGAACCCAATTATCTAGAGACAGGGCCCAGGAACCTGTACTGTTGTGTGGCCCTGCCACATGCCTCTTTGCCTTGGAGACAGGATTTCTGCAGACCTGCCCTTGCCTTAGCCAGTCTTCCCACATGAGGCCACAGGGCTGCCCTCAAGGCTCTTGGCTCACAGTATGAATAGACCTTGGACATTCTACTGTCCTAAATAAGCCTTGAGTTTATTTGTTCTTATCAGTGGTCACCAGGGTGTGAAAAATCTTTGGTACACATAAACTCAGGTGCTTGTGTGCAGGCTTCTGTGGGGCAATGTGCTCCCTGAGCGATTCTGACGAAAGAGGTTCAATACCACGCATTTTGAGAAACATTTATTCATTCTCCAGAACACTGAGGGCCCTTTAAGCATCACACCATCTTCAAAATGTTGGGGACCCATCAGGGATAAGCACAAACAAAACTTCCTGCTCTCAAGGAATTTCATTCTAGTGTCACGCCAGAGGTATTTCTGAGTGTCTCAGGGCATGAAGTCTGAATCAGGGGGACACCCCAACTCCATGTTAACAAGACAGCCCTGATTTTGTTACAGAACAGCAAAGCATATGCAAAGGTACAGAGAGGAGTATACTGCACCCCACAGACCTCCCCCTTCATTTCCAATCTTCTTGCACACCCTTCCTCACACTTATGTCCAGATTATTTTGGAACAAATCCCAGGCATATTATTTCATCTGTGACTACGAACAGTGTATACTTCTACGATATCGATAATCTTTAAAATGGTCTAAAATCAAAGACCATTATCCTACTTAAAATGTTAATTGTGATTCTGTAATACCATTAAACTTAGTAATAATATAACCCAGCTGTCTCATTCTTTAAGTGTATATGCTCAAATCAGAATCAAAATAAGGTTCATACATTAAAATTTGTTGGTGCAGCTCTTAAATCTCTTTTAATCTAAAAGTTTCTTTTAGAAACTTTCTTTCTTTTTCCACATCTCTTTCTTCTCTCCCTTCCGAACCATATTTTTGATTCTATAAATTCTGGATTTTACTGATTATAATCCTATAGTATCATTTAACATGCTTTTCTTTTGGCCCATGACTTTCCTGTAATATGGTAGCTATAATCAGAGGTTCGCTCACAGTTTTGATTTTTTGTCAAGAGTATTTCAAAAACCTATCAGGAGGCTTTTAATGTTTGGTGGCTACTGATCTCCTTGTGAGGTTGGTAACTATGTATAATTGTTACCTAGATCACTTATATCATTAGGGGTCCATGAAATTATTTGTGAACCACTAGGAGAATTCATCAGGCCCATTGCATGAGATCTCTTATTTCAATTGATATTGTAATTTTAATAACTTTATCAGCTGGGATACTTATACAGCGAAAACTCTTCATCAGCTCTCTGGTCACCCTGAGTACAGGAAAAGCAAGGCAATTTATTTATTTATTTACTTCTGTACTTATTTATTAATCTGTCAGTTTTCAAAATTAGTGTGTTTCTTAGCATCATACAAAGATTTGTTTTTAAGCGTCTTTAGGAGCCATAATCAAAACAGCTCAATGGGTTTGATTCTCACTGTTTTGGTCTTCTTAACTCTGCTACATATAGATCCCACTGAAAGTTGACTAAGGTGAGCCCCTGGATCCTTGTTATTTGACCCTTATAATCTTTGACAACTTTCTTTCTAGTATGTCAAGATGTCCTCAATGCCTTTTGTACATGCCCTGCCCCAAATCTGGAATTAGCCATGTTTCTAAAAAGTTCTGGCTTATTTTTAGTGAGCAATGGTATTTATTTTTTTTTAAACTTTTTTAAATTTTATTTTAAAGACAAAAGAATGGAAACATATGAACCAGGAAAGCCATAAACAATACAGAGAATACAAAGTTATACAGAATATAGTAGGGAATTAGAACTGGATGTTGTATTACATAGTTATCTTCACATTAGTTAACACAAAAACATTAAAGGAAATACCAAATTATAGATAAGATAGTAGGGAATTTGCATTGGATGCTGTATAATATAAAGTTATCTTCACCTCTGCTAATACAAAAACGACTGAGGAAAAACAGAATTATAGAGAAGATAGAAGGGAATTAGCTCTGGATGCTGTCCTACAATGTTACCTTCATCTTTGTTACTCAGGTTACACAGATGATGGCCCTTTTGATCAGTTCGTTTTTTCTCCTCCCTCATCTCTGTTGCCCTACCACTCAATCAGTTATCTTCCCTGTGATAATAACTGTACTCCTGGGTTTATCTATATCCTTGGACTCTCACCTTGGGAAGAGATATAGCTGCCTCAGACTATACTATA
>PVLD010009181.1:0-78705 GCA_004027595.1 Dinomys branickii | reverse complement strand
TTATAGATAAGATAGTAGGGAATTTGCACTGGATGCTGTATAATATAAAGTTATCTTCACTTCTGCTAATACAAAAACGACTGAGGAAATACAGAATTATAGAGAACATAGAAGGGAATTAGCTCTGGATGCTGTCCTACATAATGTTACCTTCATCTTTGTTACTCAGTTACACAGATGATGGCCCTTTTGATCATTCCATTTTTCTCCTCCCTCATCTCCGTTGCCCTACCACTCAATCAGTCATCTTCCCTGTGATAATATCAGTTAGAACTCTTGATAGAACTCAGAAGCTGAGCACTCTTAGAGCAGTCTCCATTCATAAGGCAGAGGACAGGTTCTCCAGCACCTCCAGGTTTCCAGCACCTCCAGGTTACCCCCCAAGTGACGTCAGTGGGAATGTTGGCCAGTCAGGAAGCTGGATTCCTTTTCAGAGATGGATCTCTGGTTGTGTGGAACCAGTGAGAGCTAGAGGAAAACTGAGGAGCCATGGCTGGCGCAAGGCCCTGTGGGGTCCCAAAGGCTCTAGGATCCCAACAGCCCACCTGAGTAACCAGCAGAGAAATCTCCGCTTACCTATTGTCCCCACTGCACTCCTGTATCAAGTCCTGGAGCAACCTGAGAGAGCTCTGTGAGAGCCCTCGCTTAAGCCTCCCTTAAGAGTTGAGCTACACATTTGAACTTTCTCTGTCTGCTAGAATGAGAGACTCCCCTCGGCACACATTTGTTGATAATATACAAGGGTGGGAACAGGTGAACAAAATAACTCTCTAGATCCCTGAGAAAGGTTTGCTAGGACAAAGGTTGAAGTTAAGGGAAAGTTTCCCCCAGGCCGTTTTTCATTCCAACTTATGGGGAGTTAGCTGCTTTAACAACCACCTCCGTCAGATGCCTGGCTACTTCTCTGATCAAAAGCCAAGCAGCTGCACTGTCTCTCCAGATCAGGGTAAGGCAACTTACAAAGACTGTTTGCCTTTAGCGCAGAACAGCCATCAGTGCAGTGATTAATACTTGTGCCTTGCATATGCTGAGGGGAAAAAGGAATAAAAGCCTTTCAGTGTGAGCCAAGGGGTCACAGGGTCAAGAGGAAGGGGCACAGATGCTGCTGGCCACTTCCTAGGACATGCTCAGTCCAGTGTTGCTGGCACTGGGTGGGGACAAACTTAAAGAGAAGCCTGAGGGGACAAAATGAAAAAATATTGTCATGGGTAGACATCAGCATCACGGCAACATGAAACCTCCACAGACCTTCAACCTCTCCCTTCTTTGAAATGAATACTTAGCTCCCAAAATCATCAGCTAGTATTTCCAAACTCAGACTTGGCTATCTCAAAATGGTTTTGGCTATCAGCTGTGGTGATGAAATTAGGGGGCTCTGAGAAGCCTGCAAGGGTATTTCAAGATAAGACAAACCATCACCTCCTTCTTCTCTAAACAGCCTGTGAAGAGTTCTCCCCTTACTGGTGTTAGCTTATTACAAGAGATCTCTGTACTAATAGTCACCCCCCAAAAGTTCTGACTGGTCATTTATCATAAACCTAGGACAGATAATTATAGCTGTAGCTCAACTTGGCCAGTGCTTTGAAGAGTGCACTCTGATCTAATACTAATTTTTTGTCTGTGTTTCTTGTTCACTTGCTCAATGGATTAAAGTGCCTGAAGCTGCTTTGTTAGAGCTTTTTATTTTGGGACAGGGTCTTGTTATGCAGTTCACACTGGCCTTGAGCTCACTTTGTAGCCCAGACTGGTCTCAAACTCACAATGATCCTCCTGCCTCAGCCTCCCGAGTGTTGGGATTACAGGTGTGCGCTACTATACCTGGCTTTGTAGAGCTTTTTGTACTCATATCAATTTCATTTTCCTTTTATTTTTCCTGTGGCTCTTTTGGCCTCTCACCAAGAAACAAAACAAAATGAACCTGGTTATCCAGATTTTTAAAAATAGCTAGGTCCACTTAAGAATTTACAGGATGAAGGTTAAGAGACTTTAAAACTTCACATAAGATTTACACAAAAAAGCTATGAATTTGGGAGCATAAAGGTTATATATAATTTAAACTGATGTATATGCTTCCATATGTCTGTTTTTAAATGTACATTCTACTTAGGTTGGCTTATAAATAAATAATATTAGCACAAATGCTTTTTGAGTCACATAGCTTCACAGTTGGCTAATTTATACCATCTGATGAAAGTAAAGATGTCTTTAAAGTTAATGATATGGTTGCACTCAGGTTTTCAACCAATCAAAATGATATAAAAATTGGTTTTATAAATATAATGCCCCAATTTTTTTTTTTTGAGGCAGGGTCTCACTATGTAGCCCAGCCTACCCTAGACTTGGCAGTGATCCTCCTGCCTCAGCTTCCTGAGTGCTGGGATTATAGGTGTGTGCCACTATACCTGGCTACAATGCCTGTTGTTGTCTATATATAATAACTTTTTTCATTTGTTAAAAATCATGTGTTAACATAATGTTATGATCTAGAGTCATCTAAATTTTTTTTAAGTTAACTAGGTGGAGTTCCCTTGGGCTTGAGGAAACTACTAGGCAAGATTCCACTCGATGAATAAAAGAACAGTTGTCTAAAATCAGTTCATTGAGTTTCGGTTCACTGAGGAACTTCCACTAGTTTCCAAAGCCTAGTGGTGGATACACTCCAATAAACATTATTGAATATATTATTATAGCTTACATTGGTTATCTTCAAAAGATTAAGTTCTTTATAGGTAAGACAATGAGGTTTTAAAAAATATTAATATGCTCTTGGTTAAACTTGCAAAAGTAGATTTAAAAAGCAAGGGCTCTGGGCTGTGGATTTAGCTCAGTGGTGTAAGTGCCTGCCTAGCAAGCACAAGGTCCTGAATTCAATCCCTGGTACTGCCAAAATTTAAAAAAAAAGCAAGGGCTCTGTATTGTACATACCTCGTTTCTTGTGTTTTCCATTGTTAAAGTTTTGGTTATTAAAACAGTTTCAAAAGATTAAATCAAATGGTGGCTTCTTAAATGTTTTCAATAATCAGTTTATAATGGGCTACATAAACAGCTATCATCTCAGTTTATGACATATAACTTAATATATATGTGTATGTCTAAACTTTAATGTTAAGCCTATAGAGTTAAAACTACCTAAGTTTAATACATACAGAGTAACTAATGGGGTGTTCTCTATCATACAATATACATCTAGATATTAAACATTTAAAATGACCAAAATTTGACATCTCTCTGAGTCTTTCTTAGTTTGGTTCTGCCATTTAAAACTTAATCTGTACCTACTGGTTTTAGTTAAACATTTTGTTATTATATAGATGAGACACACTTACATATTAGATAATCAGTTTATTTGTAGCTGACAGCACCCTTTCCAAAGTGTATAAGACCTCCTTAGCTCTTGTCAGTTGTGGTTATAACCTATGAATCTGTTAAAAATATAACTTCGGGCCTTAAATATAAAACAATGAGTAGATATAGGCAAAATTTCTTTACATAGCTGTGATGTTAATTATTGCTGACCCCAGTATATGAAATATATTTGCGTTTCCCAGTTGTATAGGCCTTCAGCTATGTAAAGCTAAACTATCTCCATTTTATTACACTGATGACATTCTGACTAAAGTTGTTAGTGGTGATAAAACTTTACAGTTGTTATATGATCGTGTGATAATATATAATTTATGGTTCCTAAGTGACATCTTCAGACTTTGTAGACCCTCTATGAATTCTTTACGTAAGTCTTATGTCCCTAGATGTAGAAATCTTGAGGGTAAATTTTGGATAAAAGCTCAGCCATTGTGCACAACTCCTTTTCCTGCTCTTCATCTGTTAATACAGACCTCTGCATGAAGGACAAACATGCACAGACTGCTCAGGACAGACGGCGGGGCCGGCTGCAGTCCTGGGTTGGGCTGCACAGGCAATGTGACCTCGAAGTGAGGAGGGCAGCTCACACGGCCTAACCCCAGCCCAACCTCCCACGTGGTACGGTCTGTGTCTGGATGTACCCCGAAGTCTCACACAGTTTAAGATGGGTCTTTTTGAGAGGTGGCTAAATCTACAGTGTGTGAGTGATCCATGACGCAATGCTAGGATTAAGAGTGGGTGATTGCTGGATTCACCCACTGATTGAATTGGTACTGCCCTAATCCCAGCAGACTGGATACGATATCAGGGGAAGAAAGAGGCTTGTTTCTATCTCTTTTGTTGTTTTTGCTACCTTGTGGGTGCCAAGAATTATTCGCTGCCATGAGCCACCTTGCCTTGGAGCCAGCCAGTTATGGACTGAAACCTCTACAAACTGTGAGCCAATAAACCTTTCCTTCTTTAACTTTGGACACTGGGCATTTATCTCAGCAAAGAGAGAAAAGTAACTAAGATACCATGTATTTTTTCTTTCTTTTTCCACTTACCTCTCCCCAAATGTAAACAAGAGAGATCTTAATGACATACATCTTAAAATGCTTATAAAGAGTTCAATATTTGCCCCAATGTCACCTTTAGGTTTTTTTTTTAACATGAAAATCAGTTTTCTAGATGGCAAAACCATTATAAACAAAGGACAAATGATAAACTGACACGGTATATTTGCAATTCCATAACTGACCAGATACTGTCATTCTTAATATAATACTTTAAATGTTAGAGAAAGAAAAGTCACAGAAAAACAAATACAATAATACCTCAATTCAACGAGTGCTTCTATTTGCAACTAATTTGTTTCCTTTTCAGCAAAAGTGTTCAGCACAATTTTGCTTCCCTTTGCAAACTCCGTATCAGGTGACAAACATGGCCACAGCTGTCTTCTCCACACAAGCACAAACACAGCCCTCTTCCCCCAAATCATAAAACACATTAAGTTTATGAGCTGAAGTACCACTGTATAAATGGCTTTTAAACTTGAAAAAAAGCTCAGCCTCACTCATATTAAAAGAAATCTAATTAAAACTGTAGTGGTGTACTAATCCTTAGAAAAGGGAAATATGCTAAAATTAAAAAGTTGGAGTTGGATTAAGCACTTACATTGGTGAAAGTGATAGGACCGTAAGTCAGTGTAGTATCTCACAAGGACAGTACGTTAAAAATTCATGTACAGTACCCTAGAAATTTATCTAGTAAACATGTTTCCCTATGCATGAAATGGGGATATATATAAAAATTTCAAAGTAATATTATTTATAATATCCAAAGATTAATAAGGCCCTAGGTGCCCACCCACAAAGGCCTGGCCATGATGTATCCCTTCATGGGTGCATGAATACTGTGGCAGACATGGGTTATCATGCAGCACACAAAAGGTACATGACACCTGTGTATGTTCTAATACGGAATGATCTCAAAGACAGACTTTTAAATGGAAAAAATCATTGGATAGTGTCTTGGTTACATTTCTTTTGTTGCTGAGACAAAATACCCAACACCCAATGGAGAAAGGAAAGGTTTATTTAGCTTACAGTTTGTGGAGGTTTCAGTCCTTACTTGGCTGGTTCTGAGGCAGAGTGGCATATGGCAGAGGGCAAACAGTTCAGAGCAGCAGAGCACAGCAAATATCACAAGCAAAAGGGAGGAATGGCTGCAAGCAGCCTCCTTTTCTCCCCTACATTGTAAACAGCCTACCCCCACCCAGGGGTCGTGAACCTCTCACACAATCTCCATGCCCTCCTCTTCCACAGGCTCAGGATGTTTACAAAGTAAGCATCCCAGCTTCCTGCTGAATCACTCAGTTAAACCTCCAGGTTCCCCAAGTTGACACAATGCATCAACCATAACATTCCACCCCTTGTCAACTTGGGAATCAGACACATTTCTTTAAACCAGTTTCCAGATACAAAGATATGCTTATATTAGAACCATAACAGATAGCTTGTGTGATAATATGCTACTACTTAAATCAGGTAGTGTGACACACAACTGTCATCCCAGCACTCTGGGGCGGGGGGGTGAGCCAGCAGGATCACTAGTTTGGGTCAAGCCTAGGTAAAGTGGTGACTCAGTGAGACCCTGTCTCAAAATTAAAAATAAAAAGCAGACTGAGGATATAGCTCAGTGATAAGGCCCTGGGTTCCATCTCTGGCACTACAGAAAAAAATCAGTAAAATATATGTATATGTCTCTGGATTTCTTAGAATATTTCCAGAATTACACAGAGGAAAACTGTAACAAGTCATTGCTTTGGGCAAAAAAGAGGGTATATATAGTCCTAAAAAATGTTGCTTTGTTGCTTTGGAAAGAGTTAGATATTTTTTTATCCCAGTACTATTATGTTTTATCCGAGTAACACTCTTCTTGTATTATGCAGTTATGTCTATAATGATCAGAGGTACAATATGTTTCTTTTGTTGAACCTTTAGGTTTTTGTTTTATAAACTTGGGACCAATTTAAAGTATTTTAAAAGGTTAATTTTTATTTCATTCTCAGGAAAATATTCATCTGTCTTTAAAGCCTCAAACTTGGCTTTATAATAAAAAGAGATGATGAACAAATATCCCATCTAATTGTCTATGGCTCTTCTTCAAGATAAAATATTCTACATTAAAATTTTAGATATATTTTTATAAAAAGCCATGGTTCTCATTTATCATCAACATAATTGTGCTAAAATGTTATGCTTTGCTCCTGAGTTCAAACTCTCCCTATAACAACTTTATTATCTGATACTGTTCTGTAGAAATTAGACTTCTAGGGCAGTCATCACGCTTTCACTTGAGTACTGGTGTATCTGATCTTTTGGGTAGTCAATGGCTAGGACTCTGAGGCCAAAGTGGGCTAAGAAACAGCTAATATTTCAGTCCGGGTCCTCCAAGGTCAACAAGGACTCAAAACAAGAAAAAAACCTCTTTATCAGATCTTACAACCCTGGTTAGTCATCCGATCTCCTAAACAGGGAGACCAACCACAAAAGACAGGAGTCAACTGTTATACACTGTGCTAAAAAGACACCCTTCCCCTAACCCCACATCTCTCATGCTTCTGAGGAAAACCATGTAGTGAAACAAGATCAAGACTCATCCTGACGGATGACACTGATGAAAGGGCTAAGAGTCTTTGTACATGGTTCAAAAATAACCCTAGAGAACCTTAACCTATCTTCCTATGTAGCATAAGGTTAATTCTAATTAATGTATGTCTCACTTTAACGTGATCTTAGACACCCAACAAAAATCTAACTGACAAGATGTATATAAGTATTAATAATTTAGCCTAAATATTCAGAGGTGTTCTATGTCCTATACATTGGCCCCTGAGGACAGTAGCTACAGCTGTAACTGGTCATTGTGATTCAGTAAGGCTAAAAGAACCCCACAATAATAGCTATGAAAGTTCAACAAAATTCTTTTAATTATTTAGTTAAAATTGTCCTTCAGAAATGCATGGTCCTCAATATTCTTACAGCTAAAAATTTACATGCTTATAAATAAAACATTGTCTTTAAATAAGTCACATCAGATTAAAGCTCTTAAAATATCAAACTTATAGATAACCTCTAAACTACCAAAAAAGAGGGTATATATAGTCCTAAAAAATGTTGCTTTGATGTCAGTTGGAGATAGTAAAGAGTATAATGGAAACTAGCTGACTGGGCTTCAGAGAACCACCCAAAATTATCTCAGTCATAAAAATCTGGGCCAGAAATCGAAAATTGGACATCCGGGTTACACTCCCTAGCAGAACCACTGTTAAGGCTTTTTACAGCCCTGATGTTTAGACCAAGTTTTCTCAACTTCTTAGTCAAATTTGTTTCTTTTGTTGAACAGCTTTAAAGTTATAAATGTTGATGTGGACAAACGCCAATAAGCTCGGGTGCCTTCTATTCACGGCCATTGGACATCACAGCAATGGGCCCTACCTGCTGCCCTGCAACAGCGCCCCCTCTTGGCAAAAAAGTAGGTGAAAAGACCCTTTGATGACCGTGCACGCTGACAGCCTTCAGGTCAGTATCGTAGAGGGGAAATAAAGCCAGGAGATAAAGTAAGTTAGGCAGACAGGGCCAGGTCCTGAATAGTTAATATAAAATAAGCTAAAAGTTGGGCTTCAGTGAGTTGACAAAGGGCCCAAATAAATAAACTATCAGAACCTACTAAAAATACAAGGGACAAAGAACATGTCCCCAAACAAACAAACAAACAAACAACAAACACCCACAAATGCCCTACAAGAAACTCCGGAAGAAGTAGAATTCAGACAAAGCAGCTTGATTTCCAGACTTCAAAGGCCTACCTACAACCAAGAGCATCCCCGCGTTCACCTATACCGAAAACTAAAAAGGCAATGGACTCAAAGGTGCCCACCGCATAGGACCCTTCCCCAACAAGCAGGAGCTTTTCCTTTTACCCTTTCTAGTAAACATGTATCTGGTCATTCTTCACTGCTTGCTTCTTGCTGTTTTGTTGGCTTCCAATGTGATTGCCCTAAAACAAAGACCCAAATCATAGGATGGGAGGAAGCTCATCATACTATGAAGGAAATAAAACACTGGAGGGTAATTTTATTTATTTTATTTTAAAGAGAAAAAACAAGAACAAAACAACAAAGACAAAAGCAAAACAGCACCAAATCAATAAAAACGATACAGAATTTCAAAACAAGATGATAGGAATCAACAATGGTTGTTATATTACATGTTGTTACCTTCAGTGAGTAAGAGTACCAGATGTAAGAATGCAAGATTGATTGAACCATTAAAGAGAATAAAAAGTAATACAAAGCATTGGAAACGATACAGAGCTTCACCAAGATGGTAGGAATTCAATGGTTGTTATATTGCATATGGTTGTCTTCAGATTAGTTGTTCAGATGACCAGATATAAGCAAGAAAACTTGGTCAAGAAAAATTTAAGCATGAACTGTTCCTTTCAATAAACCAATAGACATCAGCAGTACAGTTATCCCTGCTGCCTTCTATCTACACATACAAACACATTTTTCCCTTCCACTTTTCTTTCCTTTCCTCATTTTTCTCATCACAGTTGTTCCTTTCCTTTGAGCAATTTCTTTCCCTTTCACAATATCTATTATACCTTTCAGGTTTTATTTACCTTTTCAGATTCTTACGCTAGAGAGACAGTACAATGTTTACACATGCTGGTCTGATTTATTATGGTCTCTAGTTGCATCCATTTACCTACAAAAGCCTTGAGTTTATCTTTCTTTATAGTTGAGTAATACTCCATTGTATAAAAATACCATATCTTTTATCCATTCTTCTGTTGATGGTCATTTGGGTTGTTTCCAAGATTTAGCTATGACAAATTGCGCTGCTATAAACATGGGTGCACATATATCACTGTGGTATGATGTTTTTGGGTTTTCTGGAAAAATTCCCAGGAGGGGAATAGTTGGGTTGAATGAGACCTGTAAGCCTAGAGGTGAGGAATCTCCACACTGATTTCCACAGTGGTTACATCAGTCTACACTCCCACCAACAGTGGAGAAGGGTTCCTTTTTGCCCACAGCCCCTCCAGCATTTGTTATTGGTTGATTTCTTGATGCTAGCCATTCTTTCTGGGGTGAGATGGAATCTCAATGTCATTTTAATTTGCATTTCTCAGATGACCAATGATGTTGAACATTTTTTCATATATTTATTTGCCATTTGTATTTCTTCATCTCAGAAGTGTGTACTCTTCTCAGATGCCTGCTTTTGAGGATACCTTTATTTTAACTAAGTTTATTTTAACTATTGGAGTGGCTGTGAACTGGGGGAAGCAGAGGGTGTGTGGCCAGTAGAGGAGGAGGGATGCCCACTCAAGTGTCCCAGTCCCCACCAGTGGGGAGCAGTGACGTGATGCGCAGAGTGTGCGTGAGGCTGGTGAATGTGTCCACTGTGCAAGACAAGCTGCGCAGGCCTGAGGCTGATGCTCGCTTTGTCTCACTGTTCTAGCCTCAGGCAGGATGGTGCCTGGCACCCCACGTTCAGTACCCCATGTTATGCCAGAAGTTTGGGCAAGGGGCAGTTTTGCTCGGTGTTCTGCTCTCCTTCCTAAGTCAAGGGAACCACAGACTCTTTGGAGAGTGTCCTCCATCCTCCCTTTTTCCCTCCCTCCTACTTACATTATGGTAGAGGCTTTATAAAAACCATACATACATTCAGGGTCACTCCTTTTGGGTTCATCAGATTGGCAATACTTCCCTTTAGGAGAAGGTGACAAGGGGCTCGCTCTCATCACAAACGCAGCCATGCTGCCTCAGCAGCAGATTCAGAGTACACAGTGATGGTTCACTCAACTGAAGACGCTGCTAACCCACAACTCGTAGGTGAGTGCAAGGATCAAGGAGCTTGTGTTTGCTGGCATTTTTCAGGTCTTAGACAAGTTAGCTTCCCTAATAAGGCATTAAAATGCCAGTTTGGCATGAAGCATATAGATCCTGTTCTCTGAAATGAGGTACGTAGTTAGGATTTACTGGTTGAGTGACTCATAAACTCCTCACCTGCGCTTAAAGTTAAAAGGGTCCAGAGTTTCAAGAGAGGATTTATTTGGAGGGAGCTTGTTTCCAGCCTCCGCTTCCCCCAGAGGGGAGTGGCAGGACCCTTGCTTTCATATCTGAAGGTAAAGGAAAGTGTCTTGGTAGAGGCTGGCGTGCCCGGGCTCTGTAACCACATGCATGGCCAGGTTCCAGAGTTACAGCTGTGGTTCTTGAAGCATCCCTGCCAGGCCCTGCATGATGTGGCCCTGAGATCTGGGCCACCCACTTTTCTCCCTGTGAGTCCTCCCAACTGCCTTAGCCTGGTCATTGTTTCTGGAACATAGAGGCAATCTGTACCTTCTCACCAGGCTCTCCTCTTAAAGGCTGGCATGACGCGGTCTGTGAACTCCTCAGTCTTGGTTTAGTCTGCTTTGGTTTCTGTCTAAAGTTGCAGCACCTTCCTGATACCAGGAAGAGCTTGATCAAGGTAGGGTAAGAGTGGGAATCTCTATCATCTCTTTCTACTGGGCAGACTTAGTGGGTAAACTAGGTGCACACAGAAGCACTGAATGCTACTTTCAGTAGGTCTAATTTAATTGGTATTTACAGAAACTTAACACTTTTTGAAAGGAGAATGTTCGTTTTTCCCACTTGTAGTTGGATAATTTATAAAAAATTCATGTACTTGACCTCAAAGAACACCCTAAGTTATAAACTAGTACAAATAGAAAGATAGGATGGTGACCTAAAATTCCTTTACTATCAGGACTGTAGCAAGGACTGCATATTTAGATGATCTCTAGTAAAAGAAGTGAAAAGGAAAATTACAAGATTTCTAAAAAGCAATGTAAGGAGGATACCTCATGCCAAAATCAATGTATACTGCAATAGCTATACATACCCAAAGAAAAATTTGAAGCCTTAAATATTTTTATTAGTACTAAGGAGGACAACTTGTAAGAGAGAACTTAACGTTCATTTTGAAAAACAATAACAGGAAACACTAATAAAGACAAGAAGTATAGTAATACCTTGGTTCATGGATGCTTCTGTTTGCAAAGAATTCAGTTCACAAACAGAAACGTTTAGCAAAATTTTTCTTCCATTCCCTAACTCTGAGATGGATGACAAACATGACCATCTCCATCTTCACACAATGCAAAGCAATCTTCCCAAAAATCATAAAACAAATTAAGTTCATAAACCAAAGCAACACTGTATATAATGAATAGAATTTCAAATAGAATAATTTACAAAGCTTTTCTGAATGACCACCAGTAAGCCATTTGTTGAGTATAAGAAGGTGCGAGAAAATATGTAGTAGCTTCGGAATAAGAAAAGAGTCAGAAATACAGATTTTGGAGAAATTAAGAGTGCTAAGAGGCACTGCATAGAATTTTACTATAACAAATTATGGAAACTGAAGGGAGCTTTTTCATTATCCAGGAAGACATAAATAATCGAAAAATAAATAAATGGAAAATTATTGCAGATGCAAATTGAAAGATGATTAGAGGTCTGATAAAAAAAACCCAGAACAGATGGGTTCATAGCAATTATATGGTCTTTAAATAATAAATAATTCCATTGTTTTCCAAGTGATTCTGGGCCATGTAAAAAAAAAAAAGAGATACATTTCTAGATGATTTTATGAGGTCATCATAATTTTAATACTGAAACTTCATAAAGATAGACAAAATAAGCAAATTCATTTATGAAAATAGAAGGAAAAATTATAAAATATATTAGCAAACATAATTTAGTGGTACATCAAAACAATTAATACTTTTGCTGAAGTATTTTTATTTTAGGCAAAGATGGATTAATAGCAAGAAACCTGGCCACATAGTTTTTATATTAGTAAATCATATTATCATTTTGATAGATAGGCAAGAGTGTTCGATAAAAGTTACCATCTGTTTCCAGTTGAATTATAAGTAAACTAGGAACAGAAGCAATGTTTTTGTGATTATTATTTGTCCCTGCTATTTCACACATTAAGATTTTCTACTTGGACAGGTTGAGTCATGCATTGAAATCCTGACTCCTCATTGACGGCAGGAAGAGGTGGCAGCTTGGCAGATGATGTGTTGCATGGGTGATGTGGAGCCTCGTTAGCAGAGTCAGTTCTCAGGCAAGAGAAGCCCCAGGGAGCCGCACTGCTCCTGGGTATGGTCACTGTCAGAACTTTGACCTTGGCTTCCTAGTGCGCAGACTGTGAGAAACAGATTTCTGTTGTTCTCAAGCTGCCCTGGCAATATAGCAACCTGGACATGCTTGACATTTCATGCTTAGGATAAAATATAAATATTCTGAACTGGGTAACCAAATGACTTCAGACAGCCGACTAACTAGACAGCCGGATAAGGGTTGCTTTTCATCCTAACCACCAACTTCCGGTATGTCATGAAGTCCCCCTCATGTTCCCCTAATTCCTGTGATGTGAACATCTGGAATCAGAGGTCTGTCCACAGGGAAAGCTGCACACCTTCTAGACTGAAGTCAAGGCATACATGAGGCTCACCCCAGGATGACCTTGCTGTGCCTGTGATCCTCTGATTTCATTTGCACCTGAGACACTGTGTGGCTGGTTATCTCCAGTTTTATTACAGAATGGAATAATATGAAAACTGTATACCAAAACTTAACAGCAAATAGCCTGAAAGCAAATTATAAAAAGTTTTTCTATTGAAGTTGTGAACGAATCAGGGATGTCCACTATGACCATTGTTACTTACCACTAATTGGGAAATCCTGGTGATTAAGAGATAATCAGATGTGATGACTGATATAAATATTGGAAAAGAAGAGAGAAAATGATTGATTTTTTGCCGTGTTATGATTTTTATATTTGGAAAACCCAAGATATTTGTAAATAAACCACATAAAATTGATGAATAAATTAGGTTTGGTGACTGCTATGTGATTCATATATAAGAAAGAGACATTTAAAAAAATTAATAAAAAAATGAGTAAGAAAAGTGAGAAAAGAGCATTTATATAAGTGAGAAAATCTATTCATTACTTAGAAATAAGTTTTAAAAGAAAAGCACAGGAACTATATGAGAAGAAAATTATGAAATGTTACTATATGTCATAAAATAAGATCTTGACAACTAGCAAAATGCTGCTTTTAAATAAGAGGACAACATAATTTCAGTTTCCCCCGAATTAATATATACTTGATGAAATTTAGATTGTAATACCAATAGTGCATTAAAAATTTCTTTGGGACAGAATGAAATTATTTTAACTTTAGGAATAAGAATAGTTGCCTCATAATGGTCAGAAAAAAAATTAAGCTACAGAATAGCAAGGCTGGAGCTTTCTTCTTGGATATGAGAATCTTCTATAAAGCCATTCAGGTCAGTCAATGTGGCAGCGGCCTGGGGATAAAAGAATAGACAAAAGAATTGAAACGGAGATCACAGAAACAGATTCTAGCTTGTAAGAGAATTTGAAATGCAAGAGCCTGGTATTTTAATATGTTGTGTGGGGGAAGTATAGAAATTATTTAATAAATCTACAAGAAAGTAAAAGTTTACACTTAAGCCATCTAGAAACATAACTGCAAGATAATTTAGTAAGATAAGTCAATAAAACCATGAAAATTCTGCAAGAGAATTGTAGGAAAAGAAAGTATCAGCCAGTGGGAGGAGTGTGGTTCCACGCTCCATCAGTCCTCCATTGACCCAGGACAGCAGTGCTGGTGAGGAACAGACACCTCCTAGGAAGTCCTTGACATTAGTGTTAAGACTGTCTAACATTTGAAATCTAAAAGCATCAACACAGAACACAAAATAAAATAGAAAATAGAAAATGACAAGATGAAGAACAAAATTCAGCCCCAAACACCCATCCCACCCAGGTTGAGTCCAGAACACAAAGAGAGGAAATTGGAAGTGAACAAATAGAACTCAACAAATGGAAATAACAGGAGCAGAAGTGAAAAAACAAATGAAGAGGCCATAGAAAAAAATAATCTCCAAGGGGCAAAAAGAAGAGACTATCAAAATAAAAGACATGAAGGAAGATGCAGATAAACAAGTAGAGGACCTCAGGAAAATGATAGAAATCATGAATGCCAAACATAGATAAGCAATGGAATCAGTGAAACAGATCTGAACAGAAATGTGGGAAATTACAAGCTCTGTTGAAAGTATAGGCAGTAGATTGAAAGAAGGTGAGAAAAGAATATCAGATCTAGAAGACAGGAATGTGACAAGCAATCAGGAAAAGAAAGATGTCTTAAAAATTGCAAAAGACCATGAAAACCAATGCAACAGCTACAGGATGAAGCAAAGAACAACGTAAGATTGATTCTAATCAGTGAGAAAGCTGGAGACTGCACAAAATCTATTAAAAAGCTTTTCAAAGAAATAATGGCAGAAATCTTCCCAAACATGGATAAAAATTTGACATACAAATAAATGAAGCATGTAGAACTCCAGATAGCCATGACCAAAATTAATCCTCACCAAGGCATACAATAATAAAGATTCCACAAATTCAGCTCAAGAACAAAACATTAAAAGCAGCTAGAGGAAAGAAACATATCACCTGTAAAGGAAAGCCCATCAGAATCACAGCAGACTTCTCAATTCAGATCCTATCCTAGAGCTTGAAGTGAAGTATTTCAAGCCCTGAAGGAAAACAATCTTCAATCCAGACTGATATACTCCACAAAATTATCTTTCGAAATTGATGGAGAAATAAGACTTCCATGATAAAGAAAAACTGAGGAAATTTCCGACCACAAAACCAACTCTTCAGAATGCTCTAAAGCACATATCAGAAAGTAAAAATCAAGAACATCAATAGAAAGAACATCAATAGAAAGAAGCCACCAAGAAGGGCAAACAGTTAAACAGAGGGATAAGACAAGGAACCAACAACAGGAAAACAACGTGGAAAAAATAAGCCAATACATATCAATTGTAGCCATCAATGTAAATGGACTCAACTCACCAATCAAAAGAAATAGATGGGCAGAATGGATCAAGTAGCAAGGTCCAACAATATGCTGCATTAAGAAACACATTTAACCCAAAAAGAAATTCATGGACAAAAAGTCAATGGATGGAAAACAATTCTCCATGCCACAGGAACCCAGAAAAAAGCAGGGTTAGCTACTCTATTTGCAGCCAATGCAAACTTCAAGCCAAAACTAATCAAAAGAGAAAAAGAAGGTTACTATATATTCGTAAGGGAAAACTCCAAGAAGAGATAATAATCATACATATTTATGCATGCAACACAGGTTCAGTTAACTACATCAAACAAACATTAGTAGACATTAAAAAACCAAGTAAATATTAATATAAATTGTATTAGGGACCTTAATACCCCACTCTCACAAATGGTTAGATCAACTAGACAAAAAATCAACAAAGAAATATTAGAATTAAACCAAGCCTGTGAACAAATGGACTTGGTAGATGTCTACAGTATTCCACCCCAAAACATCAGAAGACACAGTATTTTCAGCTTCATATGGGATGTTCTCCAAAATAGATGATATATGAGGGAGAAAACATGTTTAAGTAGATGTAGAAGACTTGAAATCATCCCATGCATACTATCTGACCATAGCTCAATAACACTGGAAATCAACAACAAAGGAAACCACAAAAACTACATTAGTGCATGGAAATTAAACAACACTCTTCTGAAAACCAATGTATCACAAAGGAAATTAAAAATGAAATTAAATAGTATACACAATTAAACCATAATGCTAATATAACATACCAACACTTTTAGGACAACATGAAAGCTGTCCTATGAGGGAAATTTATAATGATGAACTCACACAACAGGAAAGCAGAACAACCTCAAATAATTAACCTAATGTGGAATGTCAAGCTTCTAGAAAAAGAAGAACAAGTCAAATCCAAAGCTCATACAAGGGAGGAAATTACAAAGATAAGAGCAGAAATTAATACAATAGAGACTAAGAAAACAATTTAAAGAATCAGTGAATCAAAAAGTTGGTTCTTTGAAAGAATAAATAAAATTTACAAACCATTAGCCAACCCCATCAAAAAGAGGAAAGAAAAAATACAAATCCAATAAATTAGGAATGAAAAGGGGGATGTCACAATGAATCCCACAGAAATCCAGGAGATCATCAATGTCTACTATGAGAAACTATATTCTAGTAAGATAGAAAATACAGAAGAAATGGACAGATTCCTAGACACAGTCAAATTGCTAAAACTAAATCAAGAAGATATAAAAATTCTAAATAAACCAATATCAACCAGTGAAATTGAAAATGTAATTAAAAATTTACTAATAAAAATAAGTTCAAGATCTGACAGATTCACTGTTGAATTCTACAAAAAAAATAGAGAAGAACTAATGCCGCTGATGCTGAAACTCTTTAAAGAAATTGAAAGGAAAGAGTACTTCCAAAGTTATTTCTGGAATTAACTATTACCCTGATTCTAAAACCAGAGAAGAACCAGACCAAGAGAGAAAACTACAGGCCAATCTCCCGAATGAACATTGATACAAAAATCCTTAAGAAGATACTGGCTAAAAGAATGCAGCAAATCATCAGGAAGATTTTTTTTAAGCTACTGGGAATCAAACTCAGGACTTTGTGCTTGCCAGGCAGGCACTTGTGCCACTGAGCTATCTCCCCATCCCCCATCAAGATTATACATCATGACCAAATAGGATTCATCCCAGGGATGGCTCAACACATACAAATCAATAAATATAATACACCATATTAATAGAACCAAAGACAAAAATCACATGATCATCTCTATAGATGCAGACAAAGCTTTTGATAAAGTCCAACACCAATTCACAATGAAAACCCTACAGAAAATTGAAGTAGATGGTCTTTACCTCAATCTTATAAAAGCCATCTGCCACAAAAACTAACAGATAACACCATATTAAATGGTCAAAAACTGAAAGCTTTCACTCTAAAATCAGGAACAAGACAAAGATGTCCACTCTCACCAGTCCTGTTCAATATAGTTCTGGAAACACTAGCCAGAGCCATTAGACAGGAGGAAAAAATAAAAGGAATAAAGATAGGAAAGGAAGAAGTCAAATATCATTATTTGCAGGTGCCTGATACTCTACATAGAGGACCCCAGACACTCCACCAGAAACTTGTAGATTTAATGTCCAAATTTAGTAGTGTGGCAGGATACAAAGTCAACACTCAAAAAATCAATGGCATCCCTGTACACAAGCAACAAACTCACAGAGAGAGAAATTAGGAAAACCACACCCTTCATGGTAGCATCTAAAAAATGAAATGCTTAGGAATCAATCTAACAAAAGTTCTAAAAGATTTGTATAGTGAAAATTACAGTACCCTAGAAAAGGGGATTGCAGAGTATATCAGAAAATGGGAAGATATCTCTTGGATAGGAAGAACCAACATAGTGAAAATGACCATACTCCCAAAACTGCTATACAGATTTAATGCAATCCCAATCAAAATACCACTAGCATACCTCACACATCAAGAGAAAACATTCCTAAAATTCATTGGGAACCAGGAAAGACCTACAATGGCAGAAGCAATTCTGGGCAACAAAGGTATGTCAGGGGTATCCCAATCTCAGATCTGAAATTATGCTACAAAGCCATTATGATAAAATCAGCATGGTAATTTGCATAAAAAATAAACACAAAACAACAACAAAACAGTAACAATAGCAAAAACCAGACCTGAGGATCACCGGAACAGAAGAGAAGATGTAGACACAATCCCAAACACACTCAGCCACCTTATCTTTGACAAAGGTGCCAAATATGTTCACTAAAAGAAGGATAGTCTCTTTAATAAATCGTGCTGGAAAAACTGGCTTTCTACATGCTGAAGACTAAAATTAGACTCAGGTCTATCACCATGCACTAAAGTCGAAATCATAGATCACAGATCTAAATATTAAAGTAAAAACACTAAATTTACTGGAAGAGAAAATAGGCAGAAATCTCAAATACATAGGTGTAGGCAGAGACTTCATGAACAAAGCCCAGACTGCAAAGGAAATATTACAAAGAATCAACAGATGGGATGTCACCTTATTAAAAAGCTTTTGCACAAGAAAAGGAATCACCAACAGAGTGAAAAGACAACCCACAGAGTGGGAAAAAATTACACTAGTTGTCCCACAGATAAAGGCCTTATACCTAGAACATGCAAAGAATTTAAAAAAAAATCAGATCCTCCAATTCAAAGATGCAAGCCAAAAATGGGCATCTGAGATGTATATACACTTCTCAAAAGAAGAAATGTAAATGGCAAATAAATACAAGAAAAAATGTTCAACATCACTGGTCATTCAAGAGATGCAAATTAAAACAACGCTGAGATTCCATCTCATCCAAGAAAGAATGACTAGCATCAAAAAATCAACTGATAGCAAATGCAGGAGGGGCTGCAGGGACAAAGGAACCCTTCTGCACTGTTAGTGGGAGTGTAGACTGGTACAACCACTACAGAAATCAGTGTGGAGACACCTTAAAAAGCTAGGATTAGAGGTCCCATTCAAACCGGCGATTTCCCTTCTGGGTATCTTCTCAGAAGAATTAAAAACATTGTGCCACAGTGATATATGTGCACCCATGTTTATAGCATCACAATTTCTAACAGCTAAATCTTGGAAACAACCCAAATGTCCATCAACCAAGGAATGGATAAGAATTTTTTTTAATGCAATAGGTTACTACTCAGCCATAAAAAAGGATAAACTGCAGACTTCTATATGTAAATGGGTGCAATTTGAGGCCTTACTCATAAATGAAATAAATCAGACCCATAAGTGCAAATGTCATATTACCTCCCTAGCATAAGAAATTGAAGGAGTAAATAAGATCCTAATGTACAATAGATATTGTGAATTGGGAAGAAAGAAAAGACAAACTGTGAAGGGAAAAGGGGAATGGAAGAAAGGGAACAGAAAAAAAAATATATATGCACGTATTAGTTAAGATAGTTACACAGCTAGTTCCTCTTAGTTCATTGAAAACAAAGATTTGTGCTAATACCGTTTGGATGAGATATCACTCCTGTATCTTGTACTCTGAATAACTACTATGAAGGCAACAATATGAAATGTAGCAACTATTGTGACTGTCCTACTAACCTGTTTTGAAACTCGACTTCATTGCTATGTTTATCTTTTTTCTCTTTAAAATGAAAAAATAAAAAAAGAAGGAATCATTTAGGCATGGGCAACAACACCAGCAAGACTGAACGCCCAGGGATTGTATTGCGTATGCACGTGTGCACGCACGCGTGTATATTTTTTCCCAAATAGGAGTGGTCACAGGGAAGGTGGTGGCACTCCCTAGTAGTGGAAAATGAAAATGTAATTGTGAAATACAATTTAAAATCTATCAGACTAGGGAAAAATGTACAGTCAGTAAACCTCTTACTGGCAGGGATCCAGAGCAAAAACTAGTCCTATGGTGTATATTTCCAATAAAGAAGGATGTTCCACATTACATCCAGTTCATGGGAGTAACATCGATGTATCACTACCATTCATTCAACTTACAGGCTCCTGCCAAGTTTTATAAATTGTCTCAGTACTGTCCTTTACAGGGTCCAGTTTGTAATAATTGGCTGCATCACATTTTTATGTCTCTTTACCATTCTTCCTTTTTCCCCGACTTTCACATCCTTGGTAGCTTTTAAGATTATAGGGCAGATCTGCTGGAGAGTGTCCTGCCATTTGGATTTGTCTGGTGTTTCCTGATGACTGCATGAAGGTTATGGTTGGTGGCAGGGATACTGCAGAAGGACCGGTGCTTCTCGTGTCCTGCCAGGGGCTATGTGCTTGGCATGTGTCTCATTGCCAGCGGTGGAAACTCTGCTCCATCAGTGGGTCCGCCAGGCTCTCTACCCGGAATTTCCTCTTCCTCCCTTCCTCTTGTATTTGATGTTTTGCAGGTGGTCATTTGAAAGTAGGTAAATAGTCTGTGTCTCATTAACTTTGTTTATCTGTTTATACTGTATTAGTATGGGCTGAAGTTGCCGATTTTGTTGAATGGCATAATTTACCTCCATTATTACTTATTCTGATGTTCAAACTGGTCAGTGGGACCCTCTGAACAGCACATATGTCCTGTCAACATTTCTCATCATCCTGCAGTTTCTTTGCTTTTGGGCAAGACAATAAGATCTCGGGTCATCTTTGCACTTACCTTGTCCCAGGCCTGAATCACCATTTCTGCAAGAAGGCCGATTCCTTTAGTGGAGAATGCTACCTGGGGGCTACGGGTGCCGGCTGATTTTCAGGTGACCCTTTTTCCTCTCAGCAGACAGGGAATATTGGCCCCTCTGCCACCCCGTACGCCCCTCTTAATTTTTGTTTCTGTAAGTTGAAAGTCACAGTTTCACATCAATGTCTAATCCAACACCCCAGATGTGAACTAGTTTTCTCTTTTCATCACCACCAAAGGCTTATTCAAATTCCCTTCACATTTATTTTAGTGAATTTCGAGTAATACATTTTCAGTCTGGTCTTTTTTTTTTTTTTTTTTTTTCAGAAATAGGATTTTATTTGTCACTATTAAAAATCTGGGTTTTAAACAGACTCCTGGACCGGTGGTTCATGTCCATCAGCTCGTTCAGCTTTAGCTCCAGTCTCATCCCCGGTCGCTTTTCCAGAGCTGCTACCTTCACCGTGAAGCTCCATGAGTTTCCCCAATTCAAACTTGGGCTTCTTCAGCATTTGTACTTTTCTGACGAAGACGTCATGAAGCGGGTAAATGGACTGGCAAGCCTTCTCTATGTCTTTCCCAGTGCTGTCTGGAATCCTGGCAAAATTAGTATCTAAATCGGAGTCCAGGACTTACGTCTTTTCCATTACATCCTCTCGGCCATGTGAATACTGCATGGGAGCTAACATTTGCCAACTTTCATCAGATAGACTGAAACAAAAATATAAAATTAAATATTAATCACTCAAGAATAGAAACCCGTGTAGCTGTAGGAAAAAAAAAAACCGGAAGTACTGAAACACATAAATCATTATCTTTGTTTTTCGGCAGGTCTGTCAAATTTTCGGTTCAAGTTACCAGAGTTTAAAACTGCATGAGGATCTCTGGGATATCTTCTGTTTCCTTCTTTGCATTTCTTACTCTGACCACAGGGCCGGCCCTGCATCAGAGCGTCCTCTTGGCTGAGCCCTGCGGGGCCTCCAGGGGGAGCTGACGGCGGACCTCCCCCTCCTCCTTACCCGGCCTGGAAGAGCTGGCTGAGCGGGGCGTCTCCCTGAGTGGCGGCGCGCACCCGCCCCAGACTGCCGCTCAGCCCCTGCTCCCCTCACCCCTGCTCCCGCTCTGCCCACTCCCAGCGGGACGGCCGCTTCTCTCGAGCTCATGCAACACATTTAGGATAGAATCTATCTGGGTAAGGAAGGAAGGAAGGAAAAAGAACGGCAGGGTGGAGAAAGAGGAAGAGAAACAAATGGTTAATTTGTCCTTAGTCTTTCTTCAACATATGCAGAGATATAAATTGAACCCTTAAGTGCTATTTAGGTGAATTTCACAGATGTTAATGTGCAGTGCTTTGCTTGTCAGGCAGTTCTAAATAACTTATAATTTCCTCCACAATGTTCTGCTTAACCCAGACGTTATTCATTTGTTTAAGACAAGGTTTGCGGGGCTGGGGATATAGCTCAGTGGAATAAGTGCCTGCCTAGCAAGCGCAGGGTCCTGAGTTCGATCCCTAGTACCACCAAAAAAAAAAAAAAATAAATAAATAAATAAATAAATAAGACAAGGTTTGCGATCTAAAAGTCGTTTTGCTTGATTTTGCTAGCCAAAAGCGCCAGTCACCTCTTCCTGGCTTATGCAAGAAAGCCAACAAGTATTTACGGCCTTCAGCGCACTTATTTAAGTATCACCAGGCCAGCACGTTACAGGGCGCCCAATCAGCGCTGTGGGAACGGAGAGAAAGGGGCTCTTGCCCTGGACATCCTGACAGGTTGCAAAGCCCAGGCATCTGACAGACCTGTGCTGGTTGACGCTGCCAGGCCCGTCCTGAGCTTTCCTGGAGGCTTCGTAGGAAGTGGGATACTTGCTGCTTATTCGCAGCAGATAAAAGTGCCTGTAGTCTTCCAAGGGTCAAGAGTAAAATGTATGAGAAGGAAAAGGCAACTCTGAGAAAGCCTGAAAGGCGGTTTGGAGCAAGTCATGCAACTTCTGCCTCTATGTTGAGAAACAGTTTTTCATTTCAGACATTATATTGCTTTGATCACTCTCCTTGCTGCTCAGGGTGACACTCTAATCTCATTTGTACTCTGTGTCTATAGTTCTATGTAGATTTCCTTACTGGTCTACAGCATGGGCAACTTTCAGGCATATATTCTCAGTGTGGAATGACGTACATATCTCAGGGTCTGAGTGTAAATACCTATTAATCTGAGATCAAAGTATTCCGTGTCCCCCATCGCTGCATACTTGAGCTGTCAATTTCTCAGAATGGTGCCGTCATCTGAGTGTCACCCTCCGCCATTGAGATGTAGGAACCTAATCCCCAGCGTGGTAGGACTAAGAGGCGGAGAGCAAAGGCATTAGTAGGAGCCCCCACAAATAGGATTTGTGCTCTTTATGAGAGAGCTGCCCTGCCGCCTTCCACCGTGTGAGGGCGTTTTTACCGCTGTAAATGATTTTGCCATGTCAACACGTCACTGTATCCAGTGCTATTACAACCAGAGCTACAGTGACTTCCCTCCGCAGGCCTCATGCTCACGGGCAAGGTTCCCCGTTACAGACACACTTTGGAGGAGAAGAAAACAAACTGTTACCTCCGCTAAGTTCATGTGGAGTGGGGATTCCGATGGGGTCACGCTCAGGTTGTGAATCCTGGTCTTGCTGTTTAGCGCCCAGACTGGGTAACACTAGGCAACACTGAGATGTGTGAGAATGAAGACATTGCCAGCTTCGCTTTTCCTTTGACCTCTGCCTCTCTGCAGTTCTCTAGTCTTCTCCAGCCTGCTGGAGCACGCTGGCGCTCTTTGCAGACCCCCTCGAGTTCCCTTTCACCATTTTTGAGCAGCACCCAGTTGGCTGCGCTTTGCAAAGCCACTGCTTGCAAACTCTCGCTGGAACTCTCTGATTCCTGGAGCCTGATTTTCTATAAAGGAAAAAGCTAGAAGTGTAAGAGAGTTACATCCCCTTGGGATAGACCTTTACTGGTAACAGTTGAGTTCAGCAGCTCAGTAGTGTAGTGTCTACACAGATTGCTTCCCAGGATTAGGCTCAAGCCACCCTCTGGAGGGCTGTGCGTTACTGCCTGGCCTTCCCCTTTCCGCTGCCCCTCCCCCTTTCTTTCTAGTTTCCCCTGGGAGCACTTTGAAATCCCTCAACACAAACTTTAATCTCAGGGTCTGAAGCTGGGGAACCTGATCTAGACATCCATCAACAGAAGGGAAAGGCGGGCATTTGTGGTTTGGAAAGTAAAGGGGGATGGTGTTGTTTCCATGGTCACTGCTGAGGAGGAAGAGGGCGGACTCACAGCCAAGCTGCCATGATCTGGTTGTCATGGAGACAGTCAGGCAGGGCTTTATCACGAGGAAGCATTTTTCCAGGTATGATGTTACTGTGGAAACAGAGCTCAGCGCCTCAAAGAATACTCAGTTCTAATCCCAGCTGCTTCCCCCATCTGCTCTGTGTCTCATTAGCAAGAAGAGCTTAGTGAGATACGGGCTTCGCGTCTCAGTTCAACACAGCTTTTTAGAGAAGAGGAGTTCTACCCCCCCTAGGCAAGTGAGAGTCTTGGGCTATTTTTTTCCACATAAGGTTTGACAGATTAGATGGAAACAAAAATCTTCCTAGGATGCATGGTTTTCAGAATCACTGCTGAGAATCACACTTACCCATTTTCATTTCAACCTAGCGTCAAGTGGCCCCACCCTACGCCCGGCATTACATTAAACCTGTAGGTTCTTTCAGCACTAGCCCCTCAGTTCCCAGAAATGAGAACAGTCCTCTTAACTCTTGTCCAGGGAGCGATGCATGAGACGACCCTGTTGGCTCCATACTCTGCAGGCGTAGGGGTGAACTTCACGGGAACGTGGAAGACGTCACTGATACCTCTCCTGAGGCCCATGTGTCTGTGAGGCTAGCAGCAGCAGAAGAGTGTTGCTGTCCCCTTTCAGTCTTCTGTGTCTTCAATGGCTTTCATCAATGAGTGCATCTCACTGTCACAAACCAGACCAGACCCAGTGCTTTGCTGGCCAGTGAGTGTGTGACAGTTCTTTCCCAGGCTTCTACCCCTGGCGATAGAAGGGAGACCCTTTGGGAGAATGAAAGGGTGTGGGGAGGCAAGCAGACAATATCTAATGATTTCTGTTAGACGCTTGGGTGCCAGCACTTTTATGTTTTATTTTTTGGTCTTTTTGAGACAGGGTCTCGCTACGCAGTTCAGGCTGGCCTTGAGCTCACTTTGTAGCCCAGGCTGGTCTCGAACTTGCAACAGTTCTCCTGTCTCAGCCTGCCGAGTGCTGGGATTATAGGCGTGCGCTGCCATGCTGGGCTCATGTGAACTGAACTGTGATAGTTTGTGCTGTGTGTTTTAACTAGTGCATTGAAATTGTGCTTTTGCCTATGTGTGGCTCTATACATTGAATAGAGAAATTCATGCTTATCTGCACAGTGGATCTTGTGATTTTGGGTCAGCTGAAAACCAGCATGGATTTAGTGAAAACTGAGAAGCTGGGACCTCAAGACTGCAGGACCATTAACTGTCTGGACGGCAGAGTAACAGTAACAACTGCAGCAACGATGATAGCGATGGCGATGCCAGCAACAGCCACTGGGTCTTCCCTGCCGATCCCTGTTCTTAGTGCTTTCCGTTTGCAAACCCATTTGATCCTCACCCCACAAATGCCATTACTGCCTTCGTTTTATACATGAAGGCGCTGAGACACCCCTGCTTTTCGATGGCTAGTGAATGATCAAATCAGTCTGTGAATCCCAAAGCAGCTCTTAACCACTACACAACGCAGAAATTCTAACAGCCACAAGAGGATTTCTATTCATTCGTTTCTTTATTCTAAATGTGTTTTGTTGAAAGCCACTGCAGCAGGAGCGTTCCCTGCCTCTCCTTTCTGTTTGCCCCTTTTTTGTGTATGTGTGTGATAAAATCAGTGGTTAATATTTTCTGAGGGATTTCTGGGTGCCAGGCATTATGTCAAAGGACTTGTAGGTGATGGATCGTGGAATACTTGAAACAGCTTCATGAGATGGAGACAGGGTTAGTAACCTGTAAGTGTGACATCATGGGAACAGCCCAGCTTGAGTTCAAAGGACTACACTGGCCACATGTCATGACTGAGCCTTTACAACATGGCTAGTGTGAATGACAGCATGCTGTGAGAATTAGCACACGCCAGGTCTCAGAGACCTTCCACCCCGCAGTGATCCGGGAGACGCTGGTTTCCAGCTTCCGTCTCTTCCCAGGCGCTCACCCCAATGTTACTGAGTCTTGTCGGCCCTGGAGTTGGGAGAAGATGTTATGGGGAATGAAGGACTCAAGCTGGGGGTGGTGTGAGACCTGAAATGATGTGGAGAAGTTGCATTTCTTAGAAATTCCAGGGGCACCTTGGGGTCAGTGAGCAGCTTGGTCTTATGGAGGAATGTGTTCGAATCAGGAATTACTTACTACAAATCATCCACCCTGGCTGATGCCCAGAAGAGGAAGCCATGCATGGCATGGGCTGTCTGTCTCAGACAGGGCTGGGACCGGGGTTTTGATGCCTCCCAGGAACAAAGGAGCCTACTCTTCCTCCTCCTGGGTTGACCCATCTGACTAGCCTGTCTCTTTCTGGGTGGCCTCTTGCTGCCCTTCTCTGAACATGTGGGGGGTAGCGGCTGCACCGGCCAGACACTTGGTAAACTGCTGTTTCTGGCTCCCGTTCAAAGGTCCCTGGAGGCAGAACATCACTGGCGGCTTGTGGTCAAATATCACCCTGGCCCATCTAATAAGTTGGTACAATAAATTAAATAATTTGAGATAGAAATAATTGTTCTGCATTTCTAAAATTCTTGCCTATTATATGTGACTATCTCACTGAACTCTTTTGCTTTTCCAAATATTTGGCAAAATTATTTTATAACTAGAAGCATTGCCCAGTTCCTAATCTAATAAAGCCACACTGTTGGCAGTTTTCTTTAAGATGTTTCAGTTCAGCTGTTTCGAAACGAAGGTCTCCTCCATTCTGCCAATGCATGTCCTATTACTGTTCCCCTGTTGTGTATTGAAATCAGTTAGAATGCAGTGTGGGTGAACCTAGTGGACATTACGTTAAGTGAAACAAGCCAGGCACAGAGAGCCAGACACTGTGTTCTGACCTAAGTGTGAACCTAAACTAGATGAGCTTACGAAGCAGAGGCTGAAGGGTCAGGAGGTGGGGACATGCTGGCCAAAGAACATAAAAGTGCAGCGCGACAGGAGGAATGAGTTTGGGAGATCCGCAGGTCATGGTGACTATGAGTAATGGCATTATATTGTTTCTAAAAATTGCTGACAGAGTAAATCTTATGTGTTTTGGCCAAAAAATGATGTATATGAGTGTTAGGTGGTTTTTTTTTTTTTTTTGTGGCGCAAGTAAAAAGCGAACAAAGTAAAAAGAATGCCTTTATTGCAGGCACACAGAAGACTACAGAAAAGAGTGGAGCTTCTGAGGGCCCGGCTGGGAGAATAATGGCTACCTAGGGCCAGGCTGGGGGTGGAGTTTGGGGGCAGAGGCAGATTGCGATTGGACAGGAGGCAGGAAAAAGGAAACAGGATGTTGTAAGAAGGAAGTAGGAAGTTGTAGGAGGCAGGGCTTGCCACATAGCCTCTTGTGACCCGCAACATATTGGCTTGCTGCTATCATGACTTAGCAGAATTTTTATTTAGGCAGAAACCCATCAATGAAGTAATGCTTATGTTAATTAATTGGGTTTAGCTGCTCCCAACAAATACATATATCAAAACATCATATTTTACACCATGAATATACACAGTGTTTGAATCAGCCCAAAAATATCCCTTCGACTTGTTCCTCTTTTTTCCTAGGACTTTGTTCCCTTTCCTTTCCTAGGACTCTTGCTTACACAGAGAGTTGTTCAGTATTTTGTTTGTTGTTACTTTTATAGATAGAATAGGTCTGTGGGCTTCTGGAAGGCAAGATCTGTGTCTTGTCTTTAGGTTTCTAAGACTGGTCCATAACATATCTTCCATACATGTACTAATGAAAGAAATCATAGTACTGTTTTATATTTTGTAATTATTTGTTGTTTCATCTAATTTACTTGTATTGCTGTTTAAATAACTTGTGCTTTGTATTGTTTTCTTAAATGTGGAAAACAGCAATTTAAGAGGATTTTTTAAATACCGAAAATTCATTAATGGAGACTATGAAGCCTGGTACTAGAATCTCACCTTGTTCTGTGGGAGTGCTCTTCTCGGTGGGGCCCAGCTCTATGGGGATGCTGTATGAATGGTCTCTCTGAGGGTGGCCTCCAACTGTGGACAAATATTCAGTTCTCCGCAGCTCACTGCCCAGGACAGGTTTCTGAATGGGGTTGCCCAGTTTTTTCTCACTGCCTGCATCTGGCTTCTCTAAGCTTTCTCCTCAGCTGTGTTTCGGGGGGTGATTACAGCCTGGACACGTTCAGGATAAAATGGCCAATTCCAAGTCTACACTACACCAAGTCTGTACTACACTGCCCTGTACTACGCTACACTACACTACACTACTAAAGAGGCTGTTTTGACTTAATTAGTTCTCTACAAGAACAGAGTTCCTGGACAGTAGTCAAGTCTCACTCCAACCTTGACAGTTAATTGTTAAAATCTATCATCATCTAATGTTTTCAGCAGCTTGATGCCAGAATGATCAAGCCAAACCTCCAAGGATTTCTAATTTAAATCCTCTGTACTGTCTTTGTTATGACAGAGTGACTTGAACCGATTCACATATTACTGTGAATATGAAGAGACCAGGTTGGAATTGTTATATTTTTACTACTGTGAGGGATTGACGTGTTGTACCCTTGAAATAAGGAAGTGTCCATCGAGAGTGAATGAACTGCATTGTGTTTTTGCTTCATACCAAACATTTAATATTGACAATTGCAAATTTTACTTCATTTTATATTGCAAGACATGGCTTGTTTGTGTATGAAAATAATAATAATAATAATAATAATAATGATAATAACTGTATTGAGTGTTTCCTATGTGCTAGAAACCATGCATGGCTTATGCTGTTTAATATCTCAAGGCTCACAGGAAAATTAAACCCATCTACTGATGAGGAAACTGGTATGCTCAAGTCAGTAAGTAGCAAAACTGCTATTTGAATATCTGGGTGATTCTAAAGGCTTTTTCTTCATAATGTATAAAGTTACCCCCTCTTCTAGTTTTTCTCCTTTAACCACTTTTCTAGTTTTCCTTTTTTTTTCTTTAAATGCCTTAAAATCAAGTGATACGGATTTAATGTTTTGTTTTTTTTTTTGGATTTAATGTTATGTACGTGTTGGTTCCTAAGAATAGTTTGTCTTAGCTGAATATGAATATGATAAGGATAGTGATATATGTACCAAATATGACTTAGTCCAGGATCATAGAAGCCGTCACTGGCTTTCAGGCGCCGGTCATAGTGTCTCTGTGTGATCTCCAAGTGTTCTGAGACTGCGGGAACAGGGCTCCACTGCCCTTCTGCCCTGGGCCCTGGTGTGTCTGTGCTGAGTCTCTCCCTAGGTTCAAACCCCCCTCTCCCAGGAGCCCCAGCTTTGGCGTAGGAGCCCTGTTGAGGCTGGGCACTCAGTTCTCCTCGTAACATAGGCTGCAGGATTTAAGGGTCTTTTGAAGCTGCAAGGGAGACTTGCTGACTTTTACCATTAGCCTTGAATCACTGCTTTGCTGATGGGAGAGTGGCATTTCTTTTGTTTATTTTTCTACTTTGTTAAGAAAGACCAGGCAGATTCCTAGCCGTCACTACCCTGGGCCCCCGCACTGTGGCTGGTCACTGCTGGCATCTCCGCCAGGTCTTTGTCTTCCATTTCCGCCTCACACCAACCTCCACAGGCAACGTGGGAATTATGATACCCCACTGCTAGAGGGCATCACTTCCCACTTTCCCACAGCTCTGTGATTCTTACCTCTGTCTCCCCACGAGGTCTGGCCCAGAGTCCCATCTTCAGGGGCTTCAGTGAGGGTCACTGTGGTTACTACTCTCTTGGTCTTGGTTTTCCCTGAAAGCCGTGTCCATGATATAGGATTGTGACCAAGCCTTTGTGACTGTATTGGGAAGCAAGAGAGTGGAGAGGGGAAAAAGCCAGTCCGAGGATGTATGGTGGTCTCCAGTGTGAGACATTAGGGCTTGATCCTTCGAGGAATCCTTTGAGACTTGTGTTGCGTGTGCCTCAAGTTGCCTGACTGAGAGACAGAGGAGTAGACTTCATCTTTTGCCCCTCCTCTTCCACTGTTCAAGGGGTACTCCATGGTACCTCTTCCTTCCAACTTCCAGCCACCATTGTGATCACACCGGCTGGTCTTCAGACATGGACTGGCGGTGGCAGAGAGGCCCAGGGGTAAAAGGTGAGCAGTGTCTTTGGAGGAACCCATGAAAAAGTTCATGTGATCATTGCTGACTGCTTCAGAAATGACTGGAGAGAAAGGGTGGGCTATAGAATGTGGACAGGGACACAGGAAGTGTCAGAGGCAGGGTTCTTCCTTGGCTCCAATGAGCCAATCCACAACAGTCCAGTGACAAGATATCCCCTAAAGCCTGGCTTAGTGAATGTCCAGTTGTACTGCTCATGATGCAGTGTTGTGGACATGCTTAGTTCCTCTTTAGTTCCTTCTCACAGAGAATTCTCTAATGTTGTGGTGTAGACTCAACATGACATGACATAAATGCCTAGTGCTTTACCTAAACTCAGGCCGAACACTTTCCTATGGCTAGGGCTCACCAGGGACAGTATTTTTGGGTACTACTTTTAGGAATTATGGTGGTTTAAATGGTGCTCCTCTGCAGATTAAGGAAGCCCAGAAAGAAGTTGATTGAATGCCAGGGCAGAACAGAGTCCAGAACAAAGATGTGTGCATCCCACCAAGGTGATGAATTCAGTCAGGCCCATTTGGGATGCTTTTCTGACTCTTTCACTCTGGGCAAGGACAGAATGAAGTGAAGAATAGTATGCATTGTGTTGCTTGGAAATGCTCAACTGGGTGATTCCAGAAGCCCTCATCCCATTTTCTCTGGTGAACACAAAAGGGACTGAAATTGCCCTGTGGCCAGCTAGAGCTTCATGGAGTCATCTGTACTTTCCTACTGTGCTTCGTAAGGTTCCTACAACATATTATAAAAACACAGAGTAATTAAACAAAAAAAATCAACAAAGAAATATCAGAGTTGGACCACACTTCTGACCAAATATGCACTTCTGACTTAATATACACGGAGTGTTCTACCCAGCAGTGCAGAATACACATTCTTTTAGGTCTCACATGGCACTTTCTCCAAAATAGACCAGATATGAGCCAATAAAGTATATGTAAGTAATTGTGAAAGAATCAACATTTTACCATGCATACTGTCAGATCACAGTACAATGAAACTAAAGATCAATACCAAAAGAAACAATAAAAAGTATGCAAACACATGTAAATTAAACAATACACTTTTGAATAATGAATGGGTCACAGAGGAAATTAAAGAAGAACTAAGAGACTTCCTAAAATTAAATGATGATGCCAGTACAACATACCAGAATTTATGGGGCATAATGAAAGTAGTCCCACAAGGGAAGTTTGGGGCTGGGGATATAGCTCAGTGGAATAAGCGCTTGCCTAGCAAGCGCAGGGTCCTGAGTTCGATCCCCAGTACCACAAAAAAAAAAAAAACCAAAAAAAAAAAAGGGAAGTTTGTACCGGTGAATGCCCACATCAGAGAAGTAGAATGAGCCTAACTAACTAACTTAATGATGCATATCAAGGTCTTAGAAAAATAAGAAAAATTCAAATTCAGAGCTTGTACAAGGAAGGAAATTATAAAGGTCAGAGCAGAAATAAATGAAATGGAGACTAAAAAATTACAAAAGTTAAATCAAAGAACTGGTTCTTTGAAAGAATAAATAAATGAACAAACCCTTAGCCAATCTAACCAAAAGAGGAAAGACACAAATCAATGCAGTTAGAAGTAAAAAAAAAAAAGGTGAAATCACAATGGATGATGCTGAAATCCAGAAAGTTATTAGTAACTACTTAACAAACATATATGCCAAATAGTTGGAGAAGTCTCAAAAAAATGGAGATTCACAGACATGTATTAATCACCAAGAAGATTGAACCAAGAAGACTTAAAAATCTTGAACAACACAATAGGCAATGAAATTGATACAGTAATTAAAAAAATCTTACCAACTAAGAAAAACTCAGGACCTGATGTATTCACAACTGAATTCTACAAGAACTTCAGGGAAGATCTAACACCAATACTTCTCCTCAAACTTCTCAAGGAAAATGAGAGGGAAGGAATACTTCTGAAACCATTCTTAGAAGCTAACACTATATTAATCCCAAAGCCATAAAAGGACCCAACCAAAAAAAAAAAGAGAACCATGGGCCAATTCCTCTAATGAATGTAGATGCAAAGATCTTTTACAAGATACTGGCAAACAGAATGAGACAAATCATCACAAAGTTCATACAGCATGACCAAGAAGGCTTCATCCCAGGAATGCAAGGATGGTTCAACACACACAAACCAATAAATGTAATTAAACAGAAGCAAGAATAAAAATTACATGATCACTCAATAGATGCAGAAAAATTCTTTGACAAAATTCAACATTCATTCTGATAAAAAACCCCCAAACAAAACAGATATAGAAGGTCCATACCTCAACATGATAAAAGCCATTTGTGACAAACCTACTACCACCATCATATTAAATGGGGACAAACTGAAAGCCTTCTTTCTAAAATGAAGGAAAAGACAAGCAGATTCATTATCACTAATTCTGGTCAACGTAGTCCTTGAAATACTAGTCAGACCAATCGGGCAAAAGAAAGAAACAAAAGAGATACATACAGGAAAAGATGAAGCTAAAGTATCATTATTTGCAGATGACATGTTCCTTTGTTTGCAAAACCCAAAAAATTCCACCAGAAGACTCCTAGAATTGCCAATCAAATTCACCAGTATAGCAGAATAAACACACAAGCCAGGTGTGGTGGCGCATGCCTGTAAACCCAACATTTGGGAGCCTGAGGCAGAAGGATTGTTGTGAGTTCAAGACCAGCCTGGGCTACAAAATGAGCTCAAGGCCAGCCTGAATTGCATGGCAAGACCCTGTCTCAAAAACAACAACAACAAAAAAACCCTCCAAAACCAAAACCAAAATAAATACACAAAAATTGATAGCATTGCTATACACTAAAAATGAACTCACTGTAAAAGGAATTAGGAATACAATGCCATTCACAATAGCATCAACTAGTTTAAATATACTTAGGTATTAACTAAGGAAATGAAAATTACATTAGGCTGAAAGAGGAAATTGAGGAGGACATCAGAAAATGGAAAGATATCTGTTGTATCTCAGTTACTTTTTCGTTGCTGAGACAAAACACCTGACACCCACAAGTTAAAGGAGGAAAGGTTATTGAGCTCACAGTTTGTAGAGCTTTCAGCTCATACTCAGCTTGCTCCAAAGCAGGACACCATCTCCCTTTCATTTTTGTCCCATTCAGACCACAAGCCTCTTGGGTGGTGCCACTCACATCCAGGGTGGGGCTTCTGTTTTCAGTAAATCTTTTCAGCCACATCCGGAATTATGCTAATTCCAATAAGTGAACTAATTTAGTACCACACACCCTTATTTCCAGTATCACACACTCTAGATCAGTGGTGATGAACCTAAGGCATGTGTGTCACCATGGGCTGTTTGTATCATTGAAAGCTCTAAACATTTTGCCATCACTACCCTAGATCCACCCAGCTCCAAAAATCTCCACCTTTAGTGCATGAGTCTTTGGGGGACATTAGATATAAGCCATAACACTAGTTCCTGGGTAGCCAGAACCACCATAATCAAATGGCTGCATTTTCAAAACTGATACACAGATTTAATGCAATCCCAATCAAAATACCAATGTCATTTCTCCCAGAGCTAAAGAAAAAAATACTAAAATGTGTGTGGACTCATAAGAGACCCAGAATAGTGCAAGCAATTCTGGGTAACAAAAGCAAAGCAGGTGGCATCATAATCCCAGACTTTAGGTTATACGACAAAGGTACACTGATTAGAACAACATGGTACTGGCACAAAAACAGGCATGTGGATGAATGGAACAGAACAGAAGAAGCAGAAGCAATCCCAGGCACACACAGCTATTAGATCTGTGATAAAAGGTGCCAGAAGCATATATTAGAGGAAAGATAGCCTCTTTAATAAATGCTGCTGGGAAAAATGAATATCCACAAGTAGAAGATTGAATCTAGACCCCTATATCTCATAACATACTGAAATAAAATTGAAAAGATCTAAACACTAAAACAGAAAGACTTAGTCTGCTGGACAACAAAGTAGGTACAAATCTTGAAGACACAGCCACAGGCAAGGACTTTCTGAACAGAATCCCATTTGCACAAGAAATAATACTGAAAATCAATAACTAGGATTACATCAAATTAAAAAGCTTCTGCATGGCAATGGAAACCATCAACAGACTGAAGACACAATCTACACTGGAAAAAAATTTTTGTCAGCTATTCCACAGAGGACTAACATAAAAAATATATAAAGAAATAAAAAAATTAGATTCCTTCCAAATAAAAGACCCATTCAAAAAATGGGTAACTGAAATGCACAGACACTTCTTAGAAGTACAAATGGCCAATAAATACACAGAAAAAATGCTCAGTATCACTGGACATTACAGAAATGCAAATTAAAATTACACTAAGATACCATCTTAGCCCAGAAAGAATGGCTATCATAAAAAAAATCAGGACTTAACAAATGCTGGTGAGGATGTAGGGAAAAAGGAACCATTCTACATTGTTGCTGGGAATATAAACTAGTACAATCACTGTGGAAATCAATGTGGAGATTCCTCAGAAAACTAAAAGAAATTCCAATGGACCCTGCTGTTTCCCTTCCTTGATATCTTTCCTAAGAATTAAAACCATCACATTACAGTGACATATGCCCACCTATGTGTACAGAAGCACAATTTATAATAGCTAAATCTAGGAAGCAGCCTTTGTGTACATTAGCAGATTAAAGGATGAGGAAAATGCATTGTTTATTTGCAATGGAGTACTATGCTGCCATAAAGAAAGATAAAGTTGAGGCAGTCATAGGTAAATGGATAGAGTTTGAGAACATAATGTTAAGTGAAATAAGTCAGTGAATGTCACATAGTTTCTCTTATATAAGAATATCTATCTATCATCTATCTATGTACAAATAAAGAGCAAAATAGAAGAGAGATAAACAGGAAGTAGGGAAAGAAATGTGAAAATATTTCCTTACATTACATATTCCATTGTTTTAAAAATATTTCAGTATATATACTAATTGGTTTCATTTGTACTAAAGGTTTACTTCTGCTCATAGAAAAGACTGTGCCATTGATTTGCTTCTTTTCTTAAGAACCTTTTTGGTTTACATCTTGAACTGAGTAACAACTTTGAAGATCACAGTACACAATAATAATAACTATTGTTATTCTTTTATTATCTGGCTATGAAAATGTTTTATTTTTCCGTAAAATAAAAAGAAAAAAATGAGGAACAAAAAAGAGAATTCCAGTTTTAAATTAAAACAGGTTTCTGCCGCGATCCCGCAGGCAGCGGGGAAGTGGAGTGAGGGGCCGCGGGCAAAGCTGCTTCAGCAAAGCGGTGCGGGAGTTGATTAGCAAACAGGCCGAATCCCTGCACAGTTTCTGTGTTATGTCAGCTTCCGCATTGGCTGGCCTTGTGGCCACGTGCGCTGAAGGTGTCCTTGTCCCTCAACACAAAAGGGCCAGCAATGGACCATGCTTCTCTGCACCTGTGCCTGGAGGCCAGCAGCAGGCTGGTTTATATGCTGCAGTCCGTCGTGGGCAGAGGGAGTCTTGCCCACCAGCCCTGGCCCGGTGGCCTCCGGGGATGTTTCCCTTGGCAGGAGAGTCTTACAGCTGTGCCGATTATTAGTGCAATTCTGAATTATTTATGTCAGTGCTCTCTCTCATTAGTGTGAATTGGTTGCAATCGAAGTGATTTAGGTTTATGAAACAAAAGAACAAGGCACATTTCTTTCATTTAAAATATCGTGTGGGGTTTGCTACTGCTCCTAGAGCTCCCAATAGCACTGTTAGGAGCAGCAGCTTGGTGTGTCGGAAAGGACCTTGGACTCAGACCAGCAGACCTGCCTTCCTGGCCACGCTCTCCCATCCCAGTCTGAGCCGGCATCTGCTCGTAACCACCCTGTCCGGTATCCCTAACCTGCTGAGCGTGGTCCAGGGAGCTTTGGGGTAGAACCAGGGTTAGAAGCCAGGTGGCAATTTTCCTTCCCGCTGATCCACATGATCACATTGACACGTGCAGCATTTATTTAACTTTCGGGAGTTTTAGATTCTTCATAGGGTGCTCTGAACTGAGGCTTTCACCTGCTCCAAAATAATATGTTGAGACCCTGTCATCCAATGTGGCCGTGTTTGGAGCTGGGGCCTTTCAGATGCACTGGAGGCGAAAAGATCGCAAGCACGGTGCTGGTGCAACAGGACAGTGCAGGGGCAGTGTCTGTTTTGCTGTCTCCCTGCCACATGAGGGCCCAGTAAGGAAGCAGCCATGTGGGAGCCAGGAGAAGAGCACTTGCCTGATGCCAGCGGGCTGGCACTTTCACCTTGAACTTCCAACTTCAGGAACTGTGAGAAAAAAACATTTTTGTTGTTTAAGCCACCCAGTCTGTGGTATTTTGCTGTGGCAGCACAGGCCAACTCCACAGGGATCTGCACTGGAGCACGGAACGTCAGAAGCAAAGGCAACTTGTCTGAGCTCTTCCTAAAGCGGACCTTGAGACAGAGGTGACATCGAGAGAGAGTGTTTATTTGGGAAGTAATTCCAGGAAGGAATGTTGAGATTTGGAGAAGCGAGGAAGAGGAAGATGAGAAACGCCACAGTGGGTTAGAACCGTGGGTAGCTGGAGCCCATGAGCACCCCAGCCAATAAAACACTGATATGCATATGCCAACCCAGTGTCCCAGTAGAGGTGTAAATGCCCCAGCACCCCAGCAACCCGACACCCACCATCTAGAGCATTGTGTGCATGCTGGCAGGGGGGTTGTGGGCCCGAGTGCAGGTACACAGACATGGCTCCGACGCCATGCCCTGAATAGAGCCTCACGCCTCCCTGTGTGTGCACACGGAGCATCTGGGGTCTTGTTAAAGGGCTGTTCTGGGTTATAGATGCGGGGTGGGACTCGAGGTTATGCTTTTCTAGCAAGGTCCCACGGTGACAACACAGGTCCAAACTCTGAGTAGCAAGGAGCTACATACTCGCTCCTTAATCCAGTGCAGCTCAGCAATATTCACCCAGGGCCGAGGGTGGGGCATAGGGCTACGCTGTGTCTGATAGCAGCAATCGCAGATGATCTAAGGATTCAGCTTGCTTTAATTTCGATGATTGGAAGCACACAGGGCATACTGACTTGTTTTAAGAAATAGAGGAAGACAGGATTCCTGAATGGGTCCTATTCCCTGGACAGGATTTCAGGTTGCAAAATGGTAGAAGTTAGCACAGCTCTGCCGCCAGTTGTGTGTCCCAGTACCTAATAGCAGCCTCTCTGGGACCATGATAAGGTTTTCATAAAGCCTTGCTGTCGTTAACATTTAACATTAAAAAAAACTAAAGTTATAATAAAACTAGCAACGTTTTTACAGTACTTCACAGCTTACAAAGTGCTTTCCACCCCCGCATTATCTCATTATGTCCTTTGCAGGCCTGAAAGAAATCATCTACAAATGGCATTTTAAAATAAATCTGCTGCCCGTTAGGGCAGGTATACTGCACAGCGGGATGTAGCTATTTCAGACTCAGTGATGACGAGCGACCGGGAAGACGTCTCCTGGAAAACATACGCCGTGTCCTAGGGCACTGGAAATCTGCATTAACTGGGAAAAAGCAGTTCAGATGCGCTGTTTAGTGTCTGGATTTAAATTTATTCAAACGTTTCAAGATAAAAGTTGAAACCTTCCTACAATGGTCTCGGAACCACCTTTGCCCCTCAGTGCACGTTTCTAGTTCCTTTGGGCCCCACACGCCAAGCTCAGGCCCTGCCTGGTCACGAGCATGGCTCACGTGCCACGTGGGCCTCAGCCTCCGTGAAGATGGAGATGGCACAAGCTTGGTGTGAGGGCGCTTGTGCAGACATGGCTTCGTATTCTGTGCACTCTAATCGTGGGTAGCAAACACTGTCACCTGTGTTGTGTCTACTGGATAACGTCAGTGAAGTAAAAGTATAGATTTACTCCAAATCATATTCAACAGTTCTGTTTGCAATAACTGCAATAAACCTTGAAATACTGAATAAAAGGAAAGCAGGCAGATGCCATTCACACGTATTTTATCCATTAAGATGCTGTTTACACCGACACAACAGATTTAATAGGGGTTAAAAACAACAGTATGTGTTGTGTTGACATAACACAAAACTGGAAGTCAGTGATTCTGAGATTTGTTAATTTGGCAGTAGGGTTGGTATGTGGACTGTGGATCAGCTTCTCTGATGATTCTGGTTTTTCCTTCAGGGTCGCAAAATAGCTGCCATAGCTCCCAGTATCTTGTCCTCTCGCAGATGAGCTCAGATAAAAAGGTAGGGTATTTCCTTTGTTGTTATTGTGGTTGGTATCTCCAGTCCTGGAGACAAGCCATGTTTGGACGTCCCCCTCTGGCCCTTTGGGAATACACCCACCTCCATCACCAGTAGATGCGATGCAATCAGCACGACTGGCCTGGCTGATCGTGTTTTGTCCTGAAGGGCTGAGGCCTTGAGTACACTGCTTCCTCAAATCTGAACAAACCAAGTGTTTTTAGTGAGGGAAAAGGGGATGACTTGGATAGGCAAGAAATGATTTCTAATGCACAGATTTGCTATTGTTCCTTTGGAAGTTCCTCCACTTCCTTCTGCAATGGTTGATCTCACATGTCAAGCTAAGCTAAAGACGCCTGGGTAGTGAGCAAACCATTGGTTCTGGGTGTGTGCTTGAGAGGGTGCTTCCAGGAGAGAGTAGCACTCAGAGCTGTGCACTGCATAAGGATTGCTCTCCCAGTGCGGGCAGACATCACACACGCCACTGTGGGATTGAGCAGACCAAAAGGCTGAGGCGGGGCACTTACTCTCTCTGTCTCAGTTGAGATATCCACTTTCTCCTGCCATTGATACTTGGGGATTTTGGATTTGGATCAAGACTTACACCGACTGGAACTCAGCAAAGTGTTTTAGAGAGGTACAGGGATGCTCACAACATAGACAGAAGAGGTTTCTGGTCATTGCTGGCCCATGTCAGGGCCCTAAGATGTGGTTCTGTGTTTGATTTGAGTTGGGAGTTCACCTGGAAAGTGGGGTGTGGGGTGGAGAAGAGAGGTGGGCAAAAGTGGGGGCAGGCTGGGAGGTCCTGGTGGGGACTCTCTGAGACAGTGTTCCCCAGAAGGCAGTGGAAGATGGGTGTTTCCCACCAGCTCCCTCTCCACCCTGAGAGCGGGTCCTGGCCCACATGGCCCTGCATGGTGCTGAGCGCATCCCCACAGAAGGTCTCAGCTAGGAACGGGGCAAGGTGAGGGAAGCCGGCATGGGGAGCTGCAGGGACCTCCGGGGTGCCCCCAAGGCTTCCACCTCCCTCCTCCTGGCTTCTGTCTCGCTCAAGAGTCTTGGCAATTGCCACTCTCAGTGAATATGAAGCAGTGGAACAACACACACACACACACACCACACACACACACGCATGCACACGCACACGCACACACCCCTGGAGGAAGCAGCTTGTGTGGCAGTCAAGATTTAATTTCTCACATTTCCATCTCTCTTGATGTAAGGGCTTCTCTTTGACGTGCCATGGTGATGCAAATTATGCCTAAAATGTTGCCATATCTGTTTGCTTTCTGAAGAATTCACTGTGAATGAAACTCTCTGGATAGTGTCTGTGAGCACAGCTGCTTCTTATCACGTGGCCACAAACTTCCTCCCACAGGGCTGGGGATATAGCTCAGTGGAATAAGCGCTTGCCTAGCAAGCGCAGGGTCCTGAGTTCGATCCCCAGTAATGCAAAAAAAAAAAAAAAAAAAAAAACCTCCCACCACAAGCTCATGCACAGAGTGAACGGAACTAATCTGGAGGTTCTCACAAGTCCCCTACTCTATGGGTCCTAGGTAAAAGCCAGATCTAGGTCAGCATGGAATTCACAGGCTGATCCTCTGATCCAAGCTCAGTCCCTGCACAAGGTGTGGGCTGTCTGATTTCTCCATCAGCTCAAAGGGAGTCCAAGGTGGCTCAGGCAGGCCTGGTGGGCTCTGACCAGTGTCTGCTGAGAGACAGGTGCTCTGAGCTATCTCTAGGCATCACACCAGAGCCTATATTTGATGTCACTCATTTCAATGCCATTATCACCAGGAGGGACCCAAAGCCCTTTCCAGCCATGAGTCCCACCCAGTGCCAAGCCCAGACTGTCTGGCCTGTAGCCTCAGGTCAAGATCACATTGCCGGCATGCTGCTACCCTCCCTGGGATCTGGCCAGGTGACACCACCATTACTACCTGCCACAGGGCGTGTGGGGACTTCTGTGTACCTTCTGTGCCGCCTTAGTGCTGCTGGAGACCAAGTTGCTGCAGCAGGCTCTCTGTGTGAGCACCATGCCTTGCAGCCTGGTGTGTGCTCTCCAGCATCCCCTGAAGTGCTGTCATTGCAGGGTTACAGGCAAGGAAGAACAGAGTGGCCAAGAGCTCAAGTCGGCTGCACGGAGGACAGCAGGCCAGGGAGGCTGCGCCACCCTTCCCAGCCGGAGCGGCAGCCCCACAAGGCAGCTCCAGCTCTGTGCATGGATATGGAGCAGACGGGTGCTCACTTAGTTCTCAGGCTGGAGGGTGCCACACCCTTGGCAGGTGAATCAGGCCCCAGTGGAGATGGCAGCACAGCCTTGAGGAGAGCCCGGGTGTAGACTGGGTGGGGCTTGCACTCAGGGACTCTCAGGAGGCGGCCAGGCAGGCCTGGGTAGCTTAGCCCACTGTGATGTGGCCATATAACCTGTGCCCTGAACTGTGCCTTGTGAGAGTGAAAGAGAGTTCTCAAAACAATTAGCACTATGCATTTATGAGGAATTCAAGTAAAAAATTCTTTGCCAATCAAATCGGTGGTGGAGATTTACCCCACAAATTAAAGGGCAAAGCCAGCACAGAGAGAGTGCAGATCACTCCTATGTACGCCAGTTGGCACCCACTCAGGCTTCATTTCCCATATGTTTGTTCCCACCAACAGGCAGTCTATGGCCTTATCCATGGCGCAGCCTGTGGCCCAGGCCACACACAGCTGGCTGACCATGGAGAGGTCGGCAGGGCCCGCAGACCTAGTGTCTGCTTGCCATCACCTGGAGGAGCGCACTGACGCAGTGCCTTTGTCTGAACACACCTCGATGTACAGCAGGCCCTGCGTGCCGGGGCCCTGCTAGGGCGGGGCTAACACACTGTCAAGTAGGCCAGGCCCAGCCACTTTCTAGTTTCTGGCTGTGGGGGCTGCTGGTGGGGAATAATACCCAGGGCAGGTCAAGCTAAGTCTGTCCCAGGAATTAGAACTTCTACCCCCAGCACCTGCAGTGAAGAGCACATATCCTCTGTCTTCCGGAGGGAGGTGAGGCTGGGACCTGGGTGGCAATGTCTTCCTTGGACAATTTTCCAATGCTGGAATCGTTTCCCACTCCCAACAGCAGGCTCTGAGGATCCCCCCTTCTCCCCTCCTTGATAATGCTTCTGTCTTTCTTCTGAATCTCATCGTCCTGGGGGTGAGGGGCACCCCCTGTGGCATGGCCCACATTTCCTCGAAGCTGGTGAGTGCAGCCCCTTCCATGTGCTTCTCGGCTGCTTCTGTGTCTTTCTCGGAGAAATGCCTACTCAAGTCCTATTCAACAGGACCCAACTGTTTCTTAAGGGGGTTGTTTGTCCTTTTTTTTCTTCTTTACTGAGTTGTAAGGGTTCTTCAGATACTCTACACATAGGACCTTTCTCAGTTATATGATTCGCAGCTATTTCCTTCCATGCCACACGTTAACCTTTCACTTTCTCGGTGGCGTCTTTGTCTCTCAGTTCTCATGAGAGTGTTAAGCGGAAGAGGCCTCAAACGTCCTTTGCTTATCTTTTTTTATTTATTTCTGTCTCCATGGAGTCTAGGGCCAAACAGACCTTTTGAAAGTCAGAAAAGACTTAATTATTTTTTCCAATCCAGGAAACCGTATGTGGCCTTCTGGAGCCAGACCTCAGCTGGAGGCTGGACCTGGGGAACACCAGGCTGGTGACCCCGTGCCTTCACTAGCCGCAGTTGCCTTGGCGATCAGAGGACAGGATGCAGGATGAGTAGCACCCACTGCCCCACATTCAAAACCAGCGCACAGGGGGAGTCACACAAGCTCTGCCAGCAGTCCGGGCTTTGGAAGTGCCAGTTGGAGAGCCCCACGGGTACTGGGATGAGAGATGGCCTGAGGCAGGCTGTGGAAGAACGCTGGCCAGGAGGACCCAACTGTGAGCCCTGCTGGCATATCAGAGCTGCAGGGTCTGACAGCCTGGGCCCTGTGGGCTGTTGGCAGTCCTGAGTGTTCTGGGATGTGTGCCTGTGGAAGAACTAGGGACCCTTTCTTGTAGAGTACCATCCCTCTCTCCAGGCAGGGCATGGAGACCACTGGGACTGTGGCACTGAGGCTGAGGCCCGGAGGCAGCCTTGTGGGTCCACTGGATGCTCCACTTCAAGATGCTGCTGTGGGGCTTCGCCTGTCGTGGGGGCTCGTGCTCCTGTGCCTGGCCGGTGACTCTCCCTGTGTCCTGCCCCACCTCCCACATGCTGGATGCTCAGGGCTCTGACAGCCTGTGCAGGGTCTTAAAAAGGAAAGGGGAGAAGGCCAAAAACACATGGCACATGGTTTGCATGGACACAGACATCCCGGGGCAGGGAGCAGGAGCGGGGTCAGGGACACTGACTCTGCAGGGGCTCGGGGGTTGGCCTCAGCCAAGGTCCTTTCTCCTTTCTCAGGCTCCCTGGCCTGCTGCTCTCCTTCCCTCCATACCTAAAGAGCAGTTCAGGGATTGCCTTGTAAGAAGGTGCCCGAGGGAGAAAGACACTTGCGGGAGACCTCGAGGAGCAGCTGTCTGAGGAGAGATGAGGGAGAGCCCCGTGAGCGGAGTGGAGGCCTATGGGAGCCTTGAGGAGGTCGGGAGCGGGAGGCTGGCTCTCAGGGATGGTGAGATGCAGACACTTGCAAGACAGGAAGGAACAGAAGTGGTGGTTGCGTAAAGGGATGGATTCTTGACCCGGGTCAGTCTCTAAGTGGCAAGGGGAGTGAATGTCGGGGCTCAGCAGAGAGAAAGTGTAGAGCAACCTTTCAGCCTTTGCCTCTGAAGTGTTTGGCTCTCCTCATTTCTGAGAACACTTGTGCCAGTTGTGGTGCTGGGGATTGAACTCAGGGCCTTGAGCAAGCTCTGAGAGCCCCCTACTGCTGAGCCTAAGTTCAGGGCTAGCCTGAGCTGCATAGTGAGACCCTGTGTCAAAAAGACAAAAACCAAAAACCCCTCAAAAAATAACAACAAAAAACCCCCAAAACAGAACAGAATCGGGTTTTCTCCAGGGTGCCCAGCTGCATCTGGGTACTAGGTCGGCTATGCCTTTACTTCTGGAAGGGGAGGGGAGGGAGGGATTTGCTTGGGTGCTGGCGACAAAGGGCCCCCTGCTCCAGGGCTGGAACCAACTAGGCCCGAGCAGCTGCTGCTCTGCACACCTGCTGTGTCCCTGCAATCCCGGGCCTCTTGCTCCATGCTCTCGGTGGCACGTGGAGCACCGTTTCCCTTGAACATTTTTCTTGTCACTGACTCCTAGACATTTGCTTCTTCCTGCTCTTTCTGTTCACCCTATCTTCCCTCCTTCTCTCCACAGATACCAAGGTGTAGAAAGGTGCTGTTTATAACTAATTACTCTGGGGTGTGAAAGTGAGGTCCCCTCCTCAGTCTGTATCAGGCCCTGGCATGTGGCTTGGGCCCATGCAAGTCCTTGGTCCTGGATCTGCGCTCACAGCTGCACCCTGCTCTTATTATAGACAGCTAAATTAGGTTAGAAATACTCTAGGCGGTCACACAGGGACAGGCCTCAGGCGTCAGTGAGAGAGATGGCCACGCATTACAGCTGTGGGGGAGACGCATTTGTTAAAGGCCAGGCCTCAAGACAAAAGACGAATGATTACACCCCTTCCTTCCCCTAGGGATTACTTGCAGTGACTCGTATTCTAAATAGGTATTGATCACCTGAAGTGGGAGGGTGGTGGGCAGGAAGAGTGGCTCGTCCACTCCTCCAGGTGAAGCCCCTGTTCTGGTCCATGTAAGCTTGCTACTTGCCTTGCTTCCACATTTGATTCCCATTTAATCAATATTACCTAAGCAATTACACTTGTAATCTTACTGATTCACCATAGTTTGGTCTCACCTCACAGCCACCTTGTGATTTCCCACTGGATCAATCCTACCTAAGTGACTATACTTGTAATCTTATTAGTTGTTTAAAGTTTTTTCCACCTTAGACCCATCTCTCCTCGTGGTTTTGCTCTATAAAGTTCCCTTGAAAAGAGGGGTCAGCAGGCCATCCACTTGGGACCTTCTGTGTCTCTCTAGAAGCTTTCTTTCCTCAATAAATAGATTCTGCTCTTAGCCTCTGTTGGTCCTAGAATTTATTCTTTGATTCTAAAGAAGACAGATTCTCATTGGACATCTAGCAGGTTGGGAGTTATAGTTCCCCCACATCAGTCTCAGGTGCAGGTATAGAGTGGTGGGGGGTCCAGGCCTGTGCCCAGGTTAGGAAGCTATTTCTCTACCACCTGTCACCTGCCTCAAATAAGTACCATGCACATGGTGTGATTGAAAACTATAGCGAGGGTTTAAATTTAAAAACTCATTATAGTAAAAGAGACAACGACAAAGATGCTGGGATAAGTGTGTTTAGAGTGTGGGAGGATTTTGCATGTTTTGAGTGGGATTAGTGATAATATATATTTTGCTGTCATAAATCTTTTCAATTTAAATACTCAGGCCAGGGATATAGTTCAGTGGTGCAGTGCCTGCCTGGCAAGCTCAAGGCCCTGAGCTAGATTCCCAGTACAAAAAAAAAATGTTAAACACTCACTTTTTCAATCACATGAGTTGATCAAATATTTATGTTAATTTCTGTGAATTGAAACCATTCATTTGTCCTCATTTACCTCATTCACTGCATCTAGGACCATGTGACTTCTGGCTCTTATTCAGTCAAAATGACCTTAGAAGGTAGACATTCTGAATCTATTCAGGACACTGAGGTAGCCACAACAGTGACGCTAAAGACACTCAGGAAAGAGGGATCCAGAGCTGCCTCAGAAAGTGGCTAGGATGATGGGATGAATGAGTTCAAAGCCAGGGCTATATAGTGAGGGAGATTCCTGGTACCGTGTCTTTTATACATTCAAATTTAACCCTTCACCCTAGTTTGTGGTCACATTCCTATAATGTTTCTGTTGCCCTAGCAGCAGCTATTTCTGTACCTGTCAGCTCTTTATAGGTTGTGCTGCAGTGACAGCACCCTGCCAGTCTCAGTGGGTGACGGCCAAGCTCTGAGTTTGGGTCTCTGATGACCTCTGTGGATTTTCTTGCTCTGGGTCTAGGGCAACCCTTAGCTTGTGACCCCAGAAAGTGTCTTCTTCATTCTGCAAGCAGAACTCTTGGGCTCCTGGGAAAGGATAAAGAATTTGAAACTCACTACATTTCTGTATTTATTTTTGTGTGTAGAACTCTTTCCAAAGTATGGCAGGGTCTAGTTTTCTTCTTGCCCATCTTAGGAATTCTAAGGATTCTATAGAATTCTTTGTCCTGGAAACTTGGCCCATACCAGTTAGGATAATGGCACTTGCAGCTTCAGGTTCAGAGACCCACGCTCACGGCAGTCTCCCAACTCGGCCAGGGGAGAGCGGAGCTCCAAGAGCTGGTCCAGGACCAGAGGGGAGAAAGCGCAGCCAGGAAAAGAGGCAATGGCGGTCAGGAGGTGTTGTCAAACCCAGTGTGAGGATGAGAAGTTAAAACAGCCACTAAAACAGAATCCCTACCCTGCAGCAACCTTTCTAATCAGCACCTGGAGGCAAGGTGGAGTCAAAGCAATCAGTACACCTCCCACCACACCCAGCTCTATGCCTACCCGGAGGATGTGGCCTCCTGCCTCTCCACGGTGTGAGCAACTACCAGCAGAGAGCAGCAGAGACCATCGGCAGCAACCCCAGGACCACAGCAACTCCCAGGGATCCAGCCAAAGAACCAACGGGAACCGGAGCACAACAGTAAGAGAAAGCTGCAGATGGAGGTGGATCACGTGTCCCCACGTCCTTCTCACTCCAACACCAAGCAGGAAGCGCGAGCTGAGTTACCAGGCTTCAGCTCCCACCCTGAACTCCCTCTCAGAGCACCTTGAGTCTTGGTGGCCTGAGCACTCAACATGTGTCCCTGACAGTAACAGGCTGAGTCCACAGGCTTCAGGACTCATGCTAAACTACTAATATGAGCACCAGGAGGGGCTCCATACCGCTTGCAAATGTGAACCTTGTATGAACCCATAGCAACGAATTACATGAAAAGCAGCAGACCGGGAGACCGAGAGACAACAGCACAGCAGACCCGAGAAAATCCCCCAATTATCTCCTCGAATTAATGACTAAACTTAGTACATACCCTGGACCACCACAGTGAGCACGGGTGGGGGAGGCCTCACGCCCTTGTGCCCAGCATCGTAAGTGCACCCAGTGCCCAGCTGCAAGGGGCAGGGAGCGGCAGCACTGGAGATCGGGAGGTGGGAGGAAGCAAGGACCTGGAACTAGGGGGCAGACCCGGTTCTCTAGCTGGGTGGGGACAGCCTCCAAAGAGTCATAGGCGGCCTGCAGGGAGACATTAGTGGCCTATAAGGGGGCCCCGGGGGCCTTGACGGGGAGCTCAGCAGCCTGAGCGGGGAGGGGCTCCCTCCAGGCTACATGAGAGCCCTGAAGACCTGGACGGGGCCTCCAGCAGTGTGGTGATGAGGCAGAGCCAGGTGGTCTGCTGGGCGCGACCCTGTGCATTTGACCTGGCCCCTGGCAGCGTGGCAATGGGGAGGAGCCAGGCTGTCTGCTGGGGGACCCTGTGGACTTGACCAGGCCCTTGGCAGAGCCTCGCCGGGGTGGAGCCTGGTCATCTGCTTGGGCGACCCTGAGAACTCAACTGGACCTCTGGATGCGATGTATCGAGGCAAAGCCTGGTGGTTCATTGGGTAACCCCACCAACTCAACCAGACCCCCGATGGCCTTGAGGGCTTGTCAATGGGGGCTTGACCATAGTGAACCTGGTTCTCTGCCTATCTACTGTCTTTGAGCATGGGTGCTTTTCCACCTCCTGCCATAGCAATTTGTGTACACCCGTGTTTGTTACAGCATAATTTGAAGCAGCCATGTCTCTTCCCAAGGTGAGAGTCCAAGGGAGTAAATAAACCCAAAAGTACAGTTATTATCAGAGGGAAGATGACTGATTGGGTGGTAGAACAATGTGGATGAGGGTGGAGAAAATTGATTAATCAAATGAGCCATCATCTGTATAACTGAGCAACAAATGTGAAGCTAACATCATGTAATACAGCATCTAGTGCTAATTCCCTACTATCTTTTTTATAATTTTGTATTTCCTGTATTGTTTTTATGTTATTCTGGTTTATATGTCTCCGTTCTTTTGTCTTTAAAATTAAAAAAAAATGGATGAGGCTCTTTGGCAAAAGGTGAACTCTGCTGAAGATAAATTTAGGGTTTACTCTTTTTTTTTTTTTGGTACCAGGATTCAAATTCATGACCTCAGGCTTGCCAGGCAAGCGCTTATGCTGCTGAGTTATATCCCCAGCCCTATTTTAGGTTTTAGAACTCTGCTAATGAGCTTCGCTACAAGGATGGAAGATGTCTGCAAGCCTAGGGTTATCTTGTGCACAATTCACTGAGACCAGAAGCAGAGAGTTCCTTGTTTTTAATCTTCTCTACCCCTGAAGGACTGAAGGGGCAACGCCCCTTTGGATCACAAATCCTAATGATTTAACCAACACAGAGCTCAGTAGAACCAACATAGTCTTGTGCCTCCGATGGGCTTCTGATGAGGTGTGGTGTGGGTGCCAGTGTCCAGGAGGCTTGAAGATCTTCCTGTGCTTTCTGCCAGCTGCTCACATCATACACCAGGGCTTGTCCTTTCCCATGAGCCTTCCTTTAGAAGAAAACACATGTACTTTGTGTTTGTAGGGGAGGAGAGACCTTTATTTTTGTCTCTTACCTCCGCAGTGGTGCATTAACTAGAGAGGAGGAAATGGCATCTTTTCACATGGTTGACACTGCAGCTGGGGCAGCACAGGGTAAAAGGGATGTGTGCAGGCTTGCTCTGTTCCTAGCTGAGAGAGGTCATGCTGACTGCTGTAAAGGTTGGTGGCAAACTTAAATGCTTCATCCTTTAGATCATTTCCATAGCATTTTATTCACAAACATGGACTGACTTTCTGTTTCCTAGGAAAAATAGTTATCAACATTTTTATTTATTTCTCATGGGATATAATTATGTTGTTATAAATACGAACACTCTAAAAAGATCTTGCTGAGGGAAAATGAGGTTTTTCCCCTGACAGTGAGGAGAAAACAGGGGTGACCAATCCCACACAGCAGTGGTTCCAAATAACTGGTTTGCACTTGATGTGGACAGAGAAGATTCTGTCCAAAATGTCCCATTATGGTAGTTCTAAGCTATTAAAAAGTGATAGTAACAATGATATGAAAAAACTAAACAAAACATCATTATTTAAATTGGCTGTAATTATTTACATGACCAGTGTGTTGACACTTAAAAAGACTGGAGTCCTTCCTCCCAAGGAAGCCAGGAGCGAAGGCGGACAATCCAGCCAGAGGGTGCTCCACTAGGGCTGAGTGTTCAGAGTGCACCTTGCTCTTTCTTTTTTGTAATGTTTGTGTGGCTGTTAAGGTTCCTCTCTGGGTTCCTTGGCATCTGGGGATCCTAGTTTGGATGCAGGGGATTAAAGAGCAGGTTTCCCTTGAGTCCTCTGCCCAAGAGAATTTGGCCAATAACTTCCAGGTTCTGAGGGACAAATGCAATGTCGTGAGGCAGTGTGTACCTTGCTGCCCATCCTGTGGGTGTCCTGGGGCCTGGCACAGACTGGGATTTGGAGTTGGGCTGGGGGTCGGACTGATTCACAAAGGCAGTTGTGAATCAAGGGGAAGTGGAGACAGTACTCATGTGGGTCCAAGGAGCTGTCCGAAGTAGAGCCCAGAGGGGATCAGATAAGATGGGGCTAGGCCTCTGGGAGTAGAGGCAGGAGACAGAGGTTGGGTTGAGGATGGGTAGAAAAAGCTTTGAGGGACTTGGGCTCTTGCCTGTGGACAGGGCAGTGGCAGCAATGGTCTGGGTCTGTGGAGAGATGTAGGTTGGGCCTCTTCGCTGGGCCATTGCTGTTAGGAGACCTTGAATGCATACCTGAGCTGGAGACCCGGATGTCTACATCATTGCTAGGGCCTGCCCTCTGTCTCCCCTTGCCTGATGATGGGACTCTGGTTGAAGATGTGCTTCGTCATTTGTTTTCAACAAGGAGTCAAGATCATTTGTACATCCAGCAAGCATTTGCACATCCATTTGTGTATCATATGTGCCTTGTATCCTTGGGATTTCAGTCTTCTAGCAATTTTCCTTTGTATATTATTCTGAGGGCTTAGTGTGGTCACACGGCTGTGCAGCACCGCTCTGCCCCCATGGTCTGGAGTCATGCAGAGCCAGAGACTTCCTAGGGCTAAGGGGTGCAACTGTTTGCTGGAAGGACAGAGGCTGGTTCTGCCCATTCTGTTGTATGCTCAGGAAGGTCACCCCCCACGGCCACTGTACAGAGGACAAATGACTTGTAGGGCGGAAACAGAGCCTGAGTCCTCATTATTAAGCTTTACTATTGATTTCCTTTCAAAGGTGTCTGAAAAGCAGGGCTCTCTGCTGAGGTCACCTCCTGCTGAGCTCAGCACTCCATGAGGGAGTCCTTCTTGCTGCCTGTGGCCAACTCATAGTCTCAGAGAAAACTGAACGCCACCAACCAGTCACTTTAACATTAGGCTAGAAGACACACAGAATAGAATTTTATTGTGTATTTATGTTGTAGTAGATCTAAAATTCTCCAAAGTCTCATGTGTTTGGAAGGGGCGGGATTATGGGAGTGGCGTAGCTGGCTTGCTAGTAGGAGGTAGCATCTGGCTACAGGAGATGGGTCACCAGGGGGCCTGGCCTGGAAGGGTGCATTGCCCTACTCAGCTCTTCCCTTCCCTTTCTGCTTCCTGTCTGCTCTGTCGTGAGCAGCTCACCTCCTCCGGGGCTCTCTGCGATGACGTCCTGCTGCTTCAGAGCTGACCGGGACTGACACATGAGCCAACATAAACCTCTCTCCTTTCTTAAGCTATGGGCCTTGGGCGTTTTGTCCCAGCAATGAGGGAAGTAACTACAACAATGTCAATTAAGTATTTATTTATTTTACAGTACTGGGAACTGAACCCAAGGCCTCACCCATGCTAGATAGACATTCTGCCACTGAACTACCTCTTGTTTTATTTTTTCAATGATATACACATAAAAACATAAAAATTTTACTTAATAATGAGATCCCATGTAATATATAATACATTTATATATTATGTTATATAGACACTATATATATAGCATAGCAGTTAAGTGGGGCTAAACACGTCTCCCCAGTTATTCATCACCTTTTTATAATACTTTCAATACCCCTTCTGCTATCTTCAGTGTACATTTGTTAACCATATTTACCTCACTGTGCAAAACCACACCAGAGCTTCCTGCTTCTTTTTAACTGTAGCTCACCGACCTTTCCCACTCTCTTCTCCTACTCTCATCAGCTTCCGTAACCAGCACGCCAGCCTCCATTTATTTTTTAGATTCCACGTATGAGTGAGATCGCGGGAGATTTAACTTTCTGTGCCCAGCTCATTTCAGTGAACCTGAGGATCTCTGCCTCTGCCCACACGGTTGCAAATGACAGACTTTCACTCATTTATACGGCTTCCTAGTATTCGACTGGGTGTAGCTATTATGTTTGCTTTATCCGTTCATCAGTTAATGGGCGCTCAGGTTGATTCCATAACTTGGCAGCTGTGCCGAGTTCTACAACAAACCCAGGCCTGCAAGTACCGGTTTTGTACCCTTATTTCATTTCCTTTGGATACATACCCAGTGAAGGGAGTCTGGATCATATGGTAGATCTATTTTTAATTTTTTGAGAAGTTTCCATACTATTTTACATGGTGTGTGCTAAACATAGAAATTTAAATTGAAGGGGCAATTGTAGATGTATTGTGGCCCTATCTTTTGACAGCTTAGAATATGAGGCTTCAGAGACCAGAACCTGGTGTCTCTAGCATTCATGTCTGGGACCATCGGCCATGGCTATTTGAAGGTTCTAGGGCTGTTTTTTCCCCAGAACTCCTTTAGCTGCTGGCTAAAGGGACACAAAGAGATGTCTAAAAACAGACTAGCTTTCTTGGATATGGAGCAGGCTGAGAGGTTTGGCTGACTCTTGACTTCTTGCTATAGGAAAGCTCAGGTGGTTCCCACATCACAGGGGATATCTGTTCAGAGAGAACCAAGCGTGATCTAAAATCAGTTATGCTCCAGGAAACTGAGAAGAGAGAAGGGTCTGACTTACTCTGACAACATCTGGTTTTTATTTGAGACTTGCAGGTAGGAGGTCATGGGCCAAGCTGGTGTCACAGTAGGGTGTAGATCTTCTGGCTCCTGAGTGACTCTTACTCCGGGGATTTTTATCTCAACAGCGCTACGTCTAACTCCGATGTTCTATTATGTGCCTCAAATTTGCCTTCGTGAGAACCATCCCTTCCTCTTTCCCCCCACTTCCTCATTTAAAAGATTCTCTTTCCTCCTTCTTTTAACCTTTACGTGTTTGTATTTACCAGGTGCCTGGAACTATGCCATTTTGGGGAAGACAAAAATGAATAAATGCCAGTTTTGCCATCTTAATTCTTAAGCTGTAAACAATCTGCCATTGACATGTAGAGAGAGTTTCACCTGAGGGCTTGTGCTGGTGAATCCCGATTGTCACCTTGACTTGATTAGGCAATCCCTGGAGGGGTGATTGGATTGTGAGGGCAGTGGCCTCATCCATGGCTTAACCACTGATTGCTGTGTTAACTCACTGATGAGTTTATAGCTGACTGGATGAGTAGGGTGTGGGGCCTGGTTTGGGGACTGGATCCTGGGTGAGTGACCTTGAGGACTACATATGGCTCCTGGCCCCTTCCTTTCTGGCCTTCTTCTGGATTCTGCTTCTCAGCCACCATGAAGTGAGCAGCCCCACACCCTCCCACCATGATGCTTCCGCCTGGAGCCAGCTCACCATGGACTGACACCTCTGCAACCCTAACCCTAATTAAACCTCTCCTCCTTTAAATTCTCCAGAAATGGGCAAGCTAGTACAGGGCTTACAAGATCAAGAGTCTTTCCAAGTCTTGCTTCTGTTATCATTTGCCAGGGGTCCTATTTAGGAGCCTCTGATCAAGTGTAGAACCAAGCACATATTTATATTTCTGTGTGTTTGTGCTCCAGGGAGAGGTAATGGAGCCAGCCTCAGCCACTGGAAACATTTCAACAGGAGCAGCTATTTTCCATCCAACTCCTGCCTTATTCACCCATTATTAGGGCTCCAGCAGAGGGATACAAGTTGGGAGCCAGGACAGAGTGGGCCATGGCAGACACTGAGAACCTGAAGTAGGGCATTCTGGGTAATAGTGCAGATGGGCAAACAGGGAAGAGACACGGGCTGGAGCCGTTCTCCCTGGTCCTGGTGGCTGGCTGTGCCCTGGCCGCACTTCTGGGCTCTGACATGCCACCTCTTTTGGAATTCCTGTGCCCTGGGAAATAGAGGATCCCTGCTATCCCTCCCCATTTCTTTGTTGCTTTCTGTCTATCAGTGATTTAGTTTCACAAATTAAGTTCCTTTTCTTTTTTGTTTTTAGTGCTGGGGATCGAACTCTGGGCCTTGCGTAGGTAAGGCACACACATCAACTCTGATCAACATCACCATTTTTAAGGATCTATAGTTGCACAAGATTATTAAGAGGAACCTGACTGGTGCTGAAGGTCAGCTTCTGAAGCCCTGTGCCTGTGGTTGTCTTCTCATGCTGTGATTTAACTGCTCTCATTTCCCCTGCTGTCCTCCTTGCCTGGCACACTAATCTTTCTGCCCTGTGACAAGCCAAGTGCATTCTCTGTGCTGGGCCTTTGCACCACTGTCTTTTCTGTTTAGGAAGATTTGCCTGGATCTGCCTGGAGGGCTTTGTTCTCCAGTTGTCTGGCCTTCTTGTTCCACGGAATTGACAGATCTTGATGCTTTTCACCATTGGGTGGATATCAGGGGTCCCCAAGTGAACACTCTGTCCATCCTGTGTAAAATGCAAGTAGACAAGCACTTTTCCCTGAAGCATCTCCTAAGGGTATTGGAAAGTCCATTTGGTTTTATGATCCTCGAAGAGAGAAATCTTTTGAAGCTAATACACCAGAAGTAACTGTCACATTTCATACAAGTATGAACTGACCATGCCCAGTGTTTAAGGAAAAACAATATGTACTTTGTTTTTAGCTTATCTTATCTGCTGAGTGTATTGTAGATGTTTTTATTTAGGCCAAATGCCTTAGTTGGAAATAAGTGACACTTTTGACAAAGTTTGTTTTATAAGTGGGGAAAGCTATGGTTAGAGGAGGCCAGAAAATGTACCTGATAGAGCACATTTTGCCTGAGGTCTCCTATTAGATTTCCATCTGACTGGAATAAGTCCTGCTTTGAAACTGCACCTGCTTTCTGGAGAAATCTCATCAGCCCTTCTCCTGGTGCTGAGCATAGCTCAATTAACTTTCTGGCTTCTAGAGAGATTGGATTCTGAGGATATCAAAAGTTTGGGTGGAGAAGTAAACTGAAATAGGATTGATTTTTCGTGAACTGGGATCCATCCAGGAAGGCTGGTGTAGGAAGGAGGGAGAGGGAGAGGGAGAGGAAGAGAGAGAGGGAGAGGGAGGGAGAAGTGGGGAGAGACAGAGAGAGACAGGGAGAGTGAGAGACGATCTGTCCTTGAGGTAGAGGGAGTCAGGGCTCTTTTACTGCTGTGGGCGAGCCTGTCTCCACACTGAAGAGACGGTTCAATGTTTGGTCTATTTTACTGTCTCTCGTCCTACTCCAAATAATAATTCTGCTTTGGAAATCTGTAATTTGGTGAAGCAAACAGATCTCTGGAATAAGTGGAGTTGTTTACATATCCAGCAAACATTTAAGCCCACTAATATAGCAGTTTCATCAGGGGGCTGCCGTTAAACGGATGATTGGTGATAAATATTCACATCTCCTTCCTGAGTGTGTAGGGGCTGGTGGGAAGTGGTTTAAGGGTTAACCTAGTAGTTGGGGGGGAAAGCCCACCTTTCTTATGTTTGGTATGTATAAATAAGCTTATGTGGATTATCTTGTCTGGGGAAATTGCAATGCTATGATATTGGCATACCCCAGACCAGATGCCCATTTCCATATCCAGCCTATTTGCTTTGGGGTGGGAACAGCCGTTCATAGAGCAATTTATAGCAACAGGTGCACCACACTTCTGAGAAATCGACATGATAGGTAGGATGAAAATAACCAGAAGAGGATGCCATTTGTCCCTGTCTCCAGGACCACCCAAGGATTCTAAAGAAAATGCCAATTTATAAATTTTTGTTTAGAGTTTTACATGTTTAATGCACATTTGCCTGATTTTGTAAAACTAGGAAATGATTTACATCTAACTGGCTGTTAAGACTGCATTTTAGTTTTACCTATTACCCACAGAATGGCTGGATGGCACGTGTGCATGTACGCATGCACACAGACACACACAGACACACAGACACACAAACACACACAGAGGAATAAGCAACAACTGCTCTTATCTCCAATTATAGAAATTCCTGTAAGTTAGATGCTATTGGCCCACGCAAAGAAAGCCCCTATAATTTTTCAGATTAAATTTTCTTCTGGGCCCAGGTTCTATTAATCAGTAAATCAAGAACTATTTATTGATTCTATGCTGTGTGCTTGACGCTCTGTTAAGAACTGTAGGGCAGCCAATCCTACAGCTGTGATGGAGTCTTGTACTGAAGGAGACTGGTCAGTGTAGAAGGTTCTCAGAGTTTGGGCCAGCTGGACCTGCTTATGAAAACCTTCCAATAAACATATCATTTGTGGCCAATGCTTCCCAACTCTCCAATTTTTTTAACATCTGGAAATTCAGATGTTTTTTGACATTACTTCTTTGTGTACATATTTTCTGAACATGATGTGATGCCTAGAGCGGGGGAAATCATATTATGAACTAAAATAAGAAAAATGGCAGCAAAAAAATCACTGTCAGGAATGGTGGAAGGGAAATGGGTTGAGCTGGAGCCTTCATGATGCTGTTGAACCATTGTACTGGTGTGAACTGCGTTCTTGCAGATTTTATGTTATGGTAATTAAATGTCTGTTGTTTAAATTCTGCTGGTTGAGTTGTGTCTTGTCCCAAAAAGCATCCCTACCTGAACTAACATTAAAAAATTTACCCTTTTTTCCCCCTCATTTCTCCTATCTCTTTCTTTGCTTTTGTACCCTCAGTTTAATGACATCTACCCTATTTCCTAAGTCTGAATCTTGGGGATCTTTCATAACCTCTTTCTCTTGCTCACCCCTCTTCTTGAACATAAGGATTACAGTGGACTCAAGTTACAAGGGCCTCATGTATGAACAATTTGGGGTACAACCAAAATTTTAGGTTTAACTTACGACCTTGAGTTACCACTTGAATGCTAGCTACTAGTACGGCTGTAAACAGAGACTGTGATGCTAGGAAAGCATATGTAGACACATGTAAGCATCAGTCTGAGCCCAGATGCATGTGTTTGTGGACGTGATTTGAGTCAGTGCTTTATATGATCACTATGATTACTGCTACCAAAACGGCTCCCAAAAAGCTAGAAAAGAAGCTATGGAAGGAAGGGAAGATAAAGAAAGTAATTGCAATAAAAAAGAAGAAGGGAATGGTGGAGAACTCTGAGAGTGGTGTTCATGTGAACAGTCTTGCTAATATGTACATGTAGAAATCCACCATCTTGAGAGTTGTACAGAGAAAAGATTAGTATGAGGAAGCTAATGTTGCTAAAGGTGTTACTCCAATTAGTAAGTCACATTTAACAGTATTCAGTGAGGTAGAAAGTGTGGATAAACACTTGTTGGTGTGGATAAACAGAACACAGATGGCAATTTATAGCCTATCTGAGCCTATAATTTATGAAAAAGCTCACAAGAGATAGCCCGTTGGGTCCAGGCAATCTGTGAAGTGTCTCATTCTGGAGAGAAGTGTCTAGTTCAGTCTTTTCATATGATGTAGGAAATGTTATTGGAAGAATGGAGAGGAAAAATTCTTTTCATAGGCATAGAAACCCATGGTAAAGTTCTAAGTTGGATTTAGCTCTTTCAAGGTTGGGAAGACTTAACTCCTAGCCTCAGAATCCAAAGTGGCTCCAAATCAGGCCTCAGAACTGACATGGGACCCTTGTCATCTTAGCCAGCTTGGGGTGTGTAACAAAACACTATTTACTGGGTGGTTGTTATGGTGTCTTACTTGGGACAAAACACCCAACACCCAAAGTTAAAGAGGAAAGGTTTACTTAGCTCAATTTGTGGAGGTTTCAGTCCATAATCAACTGGCTCCAAGGCAGGGTGACGTGGCAGAGAGGCAATGGTTCAGGTAGGTAGAAGACAGCAAAAGCAACAAGAGCCCAAAAAGGGGTGACAATCATCTTTTCCTCTCTTGTGTGGAGATTATCTGCCCTCAGGTGGGTGTAGCCCTAGCACCATCTCTGTGCTCCTCTTGCACATGCTCAGCATGTTTACAAAGTGAGGACCTGGCCCCCTGCTGAGTCACTTAGTTAAACTTCTAAACTTCTCACGTTGACACAATGAACAACATCCTAGAGTGGTAAGGGCATGTCCTTTACACCCTAGGCTGTAGAACTACTGAGTTACTAAGTTGTTTCTAGACTCTCTTTTTAAAAAGAGAATTAAAAACAATAAAAAAGATACAGAATTTCAAAACAAGATGATAGGAAATTAACCATCATGGTGCTGTTTTTCAGGTTCTACAGAGTCCCTGAAAGTCTAACTCTCTGTGAATTTTTTTCCTTTAGAAAAAAAAATTACTTGATCTTGTCTGGACACAGAAGAAGGACTTAGATGAGCCTTCTTTGGCTGTTGTGCTGGTGTGGAGAGAGCACAAGCGGGCATTTGGTGCGTACAAATAACGGTAGTGTTGATGACAGTGATTGCAGCTGCAAGTACTGTAGCAGAAAGTGGCCCCTTGCAGGCAGTATACCTGTTTCATCATTGCCTGAGTAATAGTTCCAGTTCCAGTTGCTTCTGTCCATTAGAAACGTCTAGTCACTGTGAGGCAAAGCTGGTCACTATGATGTGCATTGTATAAACCAATCCCCAATTGACAAGCCATTCTGCCTCTGTACTTCCTGTTTGCTCATCCTATATAAGCCCTGGACCACCAGAGATCAGAACCTGATATTCTGAGAATGATACCAATTAGAGCCTGTCCACGTAAATAAATCTGCCTCCAAACCCTGGGTGTTGTTTCAGTGTTTCTGCTTGTTGTTGCATCTGGTGCATTGGCTGGGAAGACTGACCATGCTGACCTCTTTGGTCATCAGTTGTGGCCCTCACAGGCGGAGCAAGGACCTCTGCAGGTCCTGATGGGAAGGTGCACCCTCAAGATTTCTTGAGTCCACTCAGAGGCCTGAAGGACAATTCCTGGCTCCAGCTTGAGTGGCTCAAATAGGACACCAAAGAGAGGAGGATGCAGTCTGTCTGTCTATCTGCCTGCCTCCCTGCCCCAGAGGCATCCCAGTTAGTTTGTCAGTCCCGCTCAGATCAAGCAGAAGGGAGGTCTGATCAACTCCTGTTAGGACCATCCTCAAGGGAAGAGGGTTGGAATGTTTAACCTCTGAGTGCCTGATGAACGAATGAGTGGATCAGACAGCATAAGCAATAGGCTGCTCCATCTGTGCACTGAGACTGGGAAGCACTAGTCATGGTGGCTGATTGGGCCCTCACTTGCGGTTCTGTGGCAATTGATAAATGGCACAATGGAGGCCTCGCACCCTCCTTAGCTAAGTCATGCCTAAGTCCCTGTGAAGAGCATGGCCATATGGGCATCTGAATGGTCTCACTCTGAGGGGCACCCACCCTTTGTCTGTTGTGCCATTTTTCAAGGGTATAGAGCATACATGTAGGAAGTCAGAGATGGGAATTAATTAGTGAAAACCTATAGTCCCTGTCTGTAGGAAAAAGGGCTTTTACAGAGTTGAAAATGAAATCAAACTGTTCCCTCCATCTCAAAGAAAAGCGAGGGGAAAGAGGCCCATTCTTCCCGAGAATTCCCTCCTGGTGCTTTCCTCAGTCACCACAGTTGCTGCCAATACCTACAGTTGCGTCCCCTGCTCCCGCCTTGTGTATTTCTAGCCAATTTAACTGGTTCCACCCAGCCATCGCTGCGTCTGGCCACAGAGGGCCTCCCCCTGAACCTTCTGCTTCATTGCTATGCCTAGCCTGGTCAGATAGCATCTTCTGAGGGCCACTCAAGATGACTGTCAGCAATGTTTTCTGAGTTCCACATTTTGAGGAAAATTGGATTATTAGCTCTGATGAGTGAGTTTCCATGGCCTTTGCAAAGGTTTCCTCACCTAGAAACCGCCCAGCCAACCCAAGCCACTTCATGTTCTACATCAAAGAGTGGGGCAAGAAGCCCAACCATATGTCAAAAGTTACTACTATTACACAGAAGCATGATGTAAGAACTATGGACACTAAAACATAAATGCCCATTCAGATTAAAAGGTAAGGACTTTTAGTATATGTGCTGCCAAAGCGAGCACAGGTAAGGACTTTTGAAAGCTTCCACATGGATCAGATGACAGCACTTTCATCAGTCTGATGGGCTCAGACTAGGCCAAACCAGACTTACTTCTTTGGCTGGGCCACTGGGGAGCCTGTAGTATCATCAGGACACTGGGACTCTTGCCTCTTGTCCCTTCTGCCAGGCACAAACTTGCAGCTTAATAGGACATCTCCTGTGTAAGCCAGTCCCCATACCACTTCTAAGAAGAGACCTACTCTTCAAGTTAGAAGTGACCATTTGCTTCGAACCAAGCCAGTCATCCTCCCTCTCCTTTAACCCTACACTTTCAACTCGGACTTCTCCAAGAGGAAGATGAGCCCATATCAGCCTGAAATAACTACAGTCCTGAAGTTCTAAAAACTCTCCTCCCAGAGGTATAAACTAAGGACTAACCTTTGGGTCTGGCCATCCAGTATGCCACCTCACTGCAAAACCCCCTTCCCCCATTGCTGTCAGATGTCACAGTACACATCAGCCTGATAGACTGTTAAACACATTGGACAATATTTCTATGCCATCAACATTGCAGCCATCACCTTGCTTGCTGTGGTTCCTGACTCATACACCCTCTGCGGACTGTTCTAGATTTAAAAGATGCCTTTCTCCCCTTGCAAGTTGCTCCCATAAGCCCCTTCAACTGGGAAAATCCTGAGACAAAAGGCCAGCTCACTTGGACTCAATGCCATAAAGGGTTAAGAACTCTCCCACTATTTTCAGGGAGACCCTACTCATCACAGTCTCCTGGAAAAGAAAAAATGAGGCTTCAAAGCCACACAATGTCTATAGACTGTCAAACTGCTAAAATACACCTCTCCTGTCTGTAAAGCCAGTTCAAGACCACTGAGCCGCCAATGTTACCATGGTTGGTCTCCATATACATTGCCTCAGTCTTCTGCCACCCAAAGCCTCTGGTACACCTTCCTGGACCTAAGAATTTCTTCGTCTGCCTTCATTTCTTCACAACTAACTGGACTCAACCACCCAGAGGTTCAAAAACTTGTTTACCCTCTTTGGAGAAGCCCTCACAGCTGACATCACTAATTTCTTAGAATGACAGCCAAGCTACCTGCTGGAAAGACACCAAGCTCTGATACAGTATCTGGCAGAAACTGCCTACAGGAAAGAAACTGAAAATTTCTTGGAGTTGCTGGCTTCTATAAAATATGGATCCTTGAATTCATAAAGACAGTGATGCTTATTCAGACTGTCAGCTCCTGGAGCGCCCAGGGGTCTACCTGTGCAAATACTTGGATTTGGTCCCTCAGGGCTGCTTTGCTCCTTTGCCTCTGTGCTCTAACAGCCACTGTCCTTCCCATCAAGAAAGCTGACAAGCTCACCTTAGATTGAGACCTAACTGTCCAGGTGCCACATGCTGTACTGGGATGAACTGTTCTTAAGAAATGGACCCCCTGACCAATGCTGAATACACCTTGTTTACAGATGGAAGTAGCTATGTTAAGAATGAAGTCCAAGGGGGTAGATATGCTGTGGTCACCTTGGACAAAACTATTTTGGCCAAAATTCTCCTGCATGGATGATCTACAGAGTGAACAGCTTCCTGCTGCTGTTTGGAAACCTGCCACTAACAACACCAAATAATCTGGTCCAGGGTCCTAGGCCCCCTCCAAGGGTCCAATTGACTGAATCATAAAACCTTTATCCGGTATTTCCAGAAGATCAGAGCCAGACCTGCCTTAACCGTTTGTTCTGCAAGCTCAAGCTGCAGGCGCTGGCACCTGTACCCTGAAGCCAGATCAGGTTCAATATCTGTGTCACTGGCCCTGGCCTCCTACATTATAGTGGACTCTCATTATTTAAGGATATATAGATAGATCAACATATAGTATACAGGTCACAGAGCTGTAGAAAAGTTAAGAAACAGTTTTTAACTTATACACATATAACCCAGTGTATAGTAACTACCCCTACAAGTTTTAGAAATCCAGTTTAAGATCTGCTAAAAAATTTACCTGGGCCAAACAGGTCACTTTAAAGAGATGATGTACTCAAAGCTCTGCTCTGGTCACTTGGGACACTGACCAGTCCACATATGGTGGAAACCTGAGGACAGGATTGCTTCATACCTATTCCCCTTGATTTTTGTGTCTTTTCAGGCTACTTACTCCAGGGCTTGCTTCCCTACTCCCTGATACCTGTGTTTTTATTGCCTTAAATTCTATGGATGGTTGCCCTCAAGAGAAGAGAACAATCAGTCAAATGCTTGACCAAGATTTGATGAGCACACAAGGCACATTGGACATGCTCCTAGGTCAGATTAACTCCCTCACTACCTTGCCAGAGTTACAGAGCACACAGGCCTAAATTATGTTTCTTCCTCAAAGTAACTTAAGGAAAAACTCTGAAATAAGTCTTAGGTACCTTGGCTAGGTAGGGCCTGTGTTAGGATCCCTGACAGCCCCAATGTTAGTCTCCTAGCTGGACCCTGTCTCAGAAGATCACATGTACTATACCCTGCAAAGATTTGCTAGGGAAACTAAAAGAGGGGGGAATTGTAACACAACCCTGCCCCTTAGCTAGTATACTTTAGTTTGTTAGTTGCCCAGGTAATAGTTCCTGTTCCACTTCCAGTTGTTCCTGTCTCTTAGAAGCACCTGGTCACTGTTGATGCATAGTTGGTCACTATGATACACATTGTATAAGCCAATCCCCAAATGACAAGCCGTTCTGCCTCTGTATTTCCTGTTTGCTTAGCCCAAATAAGCCCTAGACCACCAGAGATCAGAGCCTGATATTCTGGGAAAGATCCTGGTCAGTGCCCATTGACATAAATAAACCTGCCTCCAAATCCTGGATGTCTTTTCAGTGTTTCTGCTTGCCATTACAGTATGAAGGAACCATAGCACTTGGAAATTTGTAGTAAACAGGGGCAATTGCATAGCAACTCCCATTGCTGTTGTCTTTCTCACAAGTGCCTGAAAATGATAATTAGCTGGAAAGATTGCCACAAGATCTCTTGGTAACAGGAAACTTTAACCTAGCCAAATGGTGGAAGTCAGTAGGACATGCAGAATAAACCACTGATTGTATTTCCTGGCAATTGTATCTCTCTAAAGGAGATCTCTTGGGAGAAGAATGACTCTGCAGACTCTCAGAGTGAGTATGGTGTGACAGTATCAACTAGATGGGGTCAGTGTAAACTGTCGAGTGGATCCAGCCCTGTTAAGCCTTCTCTGCATGAAGCCATTGGTGCCATGGGTCTCCGTGGCCCTGCTGTGTTGTGTTGTCACTCAGGTGCCCTGTGACTGTGGGTATTGACAACAGGACTGTGAGTCACACGCAAGGGCAATGGAACACAGGTCTGTAGTCTGAGTAGGGTCTGGGTGCCCTGCACTTCAGATCCACAGGTGACTCACAGAGAAGAGGATGAGTGCTTGCTCCTCACATCACTATGCAGTGGACTCTTTGGTGAGATGAGGAGGCTCAAATTCCCTGCATAAATCTGTGCAAGCAACACAAGCTGCCCCAACCCAGCACATCTGATAAGCCTATCCTCTTTCTAAATGATTTCATATGGGGGTTACTTTATTTTCTTTTAAACTTATCTGTATTTGTTACCCTTGAAAGCAGAATGTGACCTCATTTCCATTCACAGGCCTTGTTCTGAATTATTTTCCCAACAGCACTACTGTATACCTAGGAAGTTTAATTTCTTCCTCTAAACAGTACTTCTCTCTGGAAAACAAGCAGCTTTTGCCATCAAGTTGTTTCAATTTAGTGTACTTATTTCTAGAAGCCTAGGGCATGCAGAATTGAAACTACAGGGGAAAGTTTAAAAAAATTGTACAAGAAAACTCAAGCAATTTTAACAAATAGTCCTTTAAATATCAAGATAGCTCAACACTTCAGAGACAAAAGATTTGGTCTACTAAGGAATTTGGTTTGATAACTAAACACTTTAGACCTCACAAAGTTAACAGTAAGTTATGTCTTACCACAAACTTCTGAACTTATTAAAATTATCCAAGGTGAAACTAGAGAAAGCACTGCTAGCTCTGCTTTAGTGCCTAAAGTATCACACCATCACTTAAAAGTAGAAAGAAATCTTATCTTCCCCTGAAGCAGTTATCATGCCATACAGACTTGTTAACAAAAAGTCCTCAAAAGTAAATATTATCAGAAGGAATGTGGGAAAAGCACTGAGCACACATCCGAGTGGTTTTTTGGGCAGAGCTCAGTTGACTTCTTCCATGTGTGATGGGTCATCATCTCTTCACTGACAACAGCAGTGGTGTCATCCTCATTGATACCTAGACCCAGCTTGATCACCCTGTAAATCCTGTTCGTGTGTGTCTGGGGGGGCTTCCAGACTGAAGCCAGAGGACAGCAGTGCAGTTTCATAAAGCAAGATGACCAGATCCTTCACAGACTTGTTCTTATCAACCTCATCCTTTTGCCTCAAAGTCTTGATGATGGCATAGCCAAGGTTTATCTCTAGGTGCTTCTTTGCTGCCATGTAACCCACCATTGAGTTGTCTCTTAGGGCTTGGGCTTTTATGATTCTTTCCATGTTTGCCATCTGGCCATATGTGTTTGTGACAATACAGCATGGGGATATCACTAATCAGTTTGACACAACCACCTTTTCAACATTTTCTTCTAAGATATCTTTCATGATCTTTCAGAGGTTTTCAAACGTTGTCTTTTTCTCTTCCTGTTTCTTTTTCTCCACTTCATCTTCTGGAAGCTCCAACCCCTCTTTGGTAACTGACATTAAAGTTTCCCCCTCGAATTCCTTCAGATGGTGGACACAGTACTCGTTGATGGGCTCGATCATATAGATCACTTTTAAGCCATGCTTCCGAAGCCATTCCACGAAGGCTGAGTTAGCTACCTGGTCCTTGGTTTCACCTGTGACGTAATAGATGTGCTTCTGGTTCTCCTTCGTCCTGGCGCAGCAGTCCTTGAGAGAAACCATCTCATCCCCAGAAGCAGCTGTGTAGTAGCGTAACAGTTCTGAAAGCTTCTTCTGGTTCTGAGAGTCTTCATGAATTCCAAGCTTTGTATTCTTAGAAAACTGCTCATAGAACTTCTACCTATCTTCTGCCAGTTCAGTGAACAATTATAAGCACTTTTTGACCAAGTTTTTTCTGCTGACTTTCAAAATTTTGCTTTGTTGTAACATGTCCCATGAAATACTTAGAGGGAGATCCTCAGAGTCTACCACCCCTCTGATGAAATTCAGGTGTTCAGGGATCAGCTCCTCACAGTTATCCAGGATGAAAGCTCTGTGGGGATAGAACTTGATGTTGTTCTTCTTTCTGTTTTCAAATAGGTCAAAAAGAGCCCATTGTGGGACAAAAGGAAGAGCCCTGAATTCCAACTGTCCTTCAGTGGAAAAATGCTTCACCACCAAGTGATCCTCCCAGTCACTGGTCAGTCTCTTATAGGACTCCCCATACTCCTCGTTAGTAATATCGTCAGGGTTTCTGGCCCAAATGGGCTTCGTTTTGTTCAGTTCTTCTTGATCAGTTTACTTCTCCTTAATCTTTTCTTCTTTTTCTTGTCACCACCCCTCTTCTCCTTCTTCATCAGAACCAACATTCTCTATTTCAGCCTTGTCGTCAGGCTCCTTTTGTCCGTTTTCTTTGTCTTCCTTCTCTTCAGCCTCATCATCACTGACTTCTTTATCTCATTCCTTCTCCACAGAAAGAGTAATGGGATAATCAATAAACTGAGAAGGTTTCTTCATGATCTCTTTTATTCTTCGTTCTTCCAAGTACTCAGTGTGGTCTTCTTTCGGGTGCAGGATAACCTTTGTTCCTCGGCCATAGGTTCACCTGGGTCAGTCCTCACTGTGAAGGACCCTCCAGCAGAGGATTCCCAGGCATACTGCTCATCGTCATCATGCTTGGTGATCACAGTCACCTTCTCAGCCACCAAACAGGCAGAGTAGAAACCCACACCGAACCGGCCAATCATGGAGATGTCAACACCAGCCTGCAAAACCTGCATGAAGGCCTTGGTCCCCGACTTGGCTATGGTGCCCCGGTTATTGATCAAGTCAGCCTTGCTCATTCTGATCCTGGTATCCAGGATGGTGAGGGTGTGACCTTGCTTGTCTGGAATGAGATTAATGTGCAGCTCCTTGCTGGAGTCTAGCTTACTGGGATCTGTCAGGCTTTCATACCTGATTTTGTCCAGCACATCTGACAATTTTGAAGTCAGCCTCCTCTGGAAGATCTCTTTGTTGGAGTAGAAAGTGTTGATGATCAGTGACATCAGCTGGGTGATTTCTCCCTGGAAGGCAAAGGTGTCTACCTCCCCCTCCTCCATGGGCTGGTCCTGAGTCTGGGTCTCCTCCAGCATGTTGGCTGAGTGACATGCAGGGTCTGTGATGTAGCAGCTTGTAGATGCTGAAGTAACTCAGGGGTTACTTTAAATCTTCCATCAAGCAGAGCAAAATCATCTAATGTAAATCTGTCCTCCAAGTTTCAGTAAGAACCCTATCCTCAGATGGGGCCTCTGGGGCATTTATTTCAAGCAAGACCCTGAGTAGGAAAGGAAAGCTTGGCATGGACCTCCATGTCTGCCTTCTGCAGCAGCTGGTATCTGAGCATGGGGGTGGAGAGCTCTGGGCTGCGCTGAGGCTGAGCTGGTGCGGAGTGAACTCACTGGGAGAGGAGCAATGAGAGGGTCCCGTCTGCACCCACAGAAGAGGGAGAGCAACCAGACACTAATGGCTTTTCTCTAGCAAAGGACACCTGAGCTTGCTTCAGCAGCACATATACTAAAACTCTAGAAAAGAACACCTACAGCTGCATCAAGCTTCACCACGAATACCCATGGCCCCACCCACACAGCCCTACTTGCCACCAGGGAAAGGCAGCTGATCTTCACAACCTTCTGGTGGGGGGCAAATGCTTTATCCCTTTCTGAGATGTACTCATAGACAAAGGGCTTTATAGATCCTATATGCGAGTGGTTATCTCGGTGAATTCCTAAAGCAAACCTGTGAGATGGGCAGCTTTACTATCTGCATGCCACCCAAGGAAACTGAAGCTCAGAGACAGTGTATAAACTGCCTGAAGTTGCGAGGCACCCAGAGAAGTCATCCTTGGAGCTCATGCTTAGTCACATAGGTTTGGAGCTCAGAGAGTCTCAGTGGATTACTCAGTGCTATTTCTTATGCAGCACAGTCAGGATCAAATTTTGGTCATGGACTTCCAAGCCTAATGAGTGACACTTTTCCTTTTGCATCCCTACAAATTGGAAGGCTGGGATTCATCAAAGGGGAATCGGTGGTGTCTGCTTAGCATTTGGAAAAGCCCCATGAGTCTGAAAAAGAGGTGTCGCTTGGTGTCTATGGGGGGTTGGTCACAAGACTTTCCAAGGCTGCCCACAGCTGGGGCTACTCAGGTCCCTTTTGTGGTGTAGAACTATATGTGCAGATCACCTTTGCACATTCTTCTGGATACTTCAAAGCATCTCAGATTACCTACAATACCTACTACTATGTAAATAGCCATTTTTACTGCACTGTTAGGGAGCAATGGCAAGATAAAAATTCTGTGCATTTCAATACTGACACACTCATCATAGGCCTCACTACATAACTGTGGTACCATGTTTCTCTGAAAATAAGACCTAACTAGGAAAACATGCCAGCCACATTCAGCCTGTCCTTGTCTTACCTGCCACTCTGAGCAAGAGAACAGTGAGGCATGATTTTCTGCCAGACTCTGGCTGTTGCCATAGTCATAACTAGGTAGAGCTGGTTCTAGTTACATTGTTCCAGCGAGGTCTTATCTTCAGGGAAACACAGGGTAGTTAGTTGTGGTGTAGACTTGAATGGAAGTTCCTTGCCAATTGGTTTAGCACAGTTCCGGACATGTCTGGATGTTGGACTTACTGAAGAGGGAAGATCCTTGTTCAGGTGATACCGATACCAACCTACAAAAAGCGAAAGGAGAAGGAAGTCTGGCTTCTGCCTCTTCTTTGGAGCTCCAGGTTTCACCATCACCTATGGACATCCATTTTGAGGGTTCAAGTGCAGACCCTTTAGCTTCCTGATATGGACTTGCGCAGGACTCTGCAGTAAGCAGGCCTCTGAGTTTTGATTGGATCCTCTGCTCTCCCATGTGCGGAAAGCCCTTTTTGCAAGTGTCCATTATAGATCTACCTTGCTATATAAATCCTTTATATAGCATACATATATATTTTACATTAAATCTGTTCCTCTAGTGAAACCTAACTGGTACAACAGTACACAGCAGAAGCAATGGCATTGAGAAAATACCCTATATTATATATTTTCAGCTCCTATTTCCTAGAAAACAGAGACTTAGGCAAAACCCATGTGCTGATTCTTGATTGGGAAGTTCAGTTCTGGGACAGAAGAGGACAGGAGAGAGGGGCATAAGATGTGGGTGGAAGGGAAGCAGTGTAGCTTCAGCTTAGCCACACTTCTGCAGGGATGTGCAGCCAGGTGTAGTTCTGCACAGTGCCTTCTGCCAAGTCACAAAAGCCACAGCACCCGGAAAAAGCATCCAGGAGGAGCCTCTCTGACAGAGCTTCTCTTTCTCCTTTCTTTTCCAAAGTCTTCTGTGGTTTAATGTTTGTGCCATGGGATACAGTGTCCCTGGCAGTCCTGGCCCATCTCCTGGCTCTGTGGGCAGCCCTGTGGGGAGGCTTGAGCACTGCCTGATTACTGTGGTGGTCCCTGCCAGAGACTGGCCATCCCTGAAGGCAGGAGGTGGGTGAGACTCGTAGGTCCGGATGATGTGCATGCTGTGGCCTCTCCACCATGTTACCAGCCTGATACCTGTTCCTTGTGCCACCACAATGTGCCCCAGATGTAGGAGGCCAAGATGGCATAATTCTTACCCTCACAGAGGAAGAGCAAAGTCATCTGGTCACAGAGTTAATGTCCACCACAATCTCTTAAAGGCACTCATGGGGGTAAGTGAAATAAACCACAGGTCCTAACACTGCAGCAGATCCCAGTACCTGGATCCCAACATGCTTTTATATCTGCCGTCTTCTTCTCTGGTCTTCTTCTGTCTCTTTAGACAGAGAGGACTGAGATCAGTTAGCAGAAGTGTACAAGTTCCTAGTGCTGTGGATGGTTTGTTAGATGCACGGAGCTGGCTTCCTACGGGTACATGATTACAAAAAGCAAAATTAATTATTTATTTGTTTATTTAAAAAATTTATTTATAGACAGCATCTTTCCTTGATCTCTTTCTCTCTGCTTCCTGCTTCCTGGCCATAAGCAGCGTCTCCTCTGTCATGCTCCTCTGCCAAGCCGCTGAGTCAGCTGACTATGGACTGAAAGCTCTGCAAGCTTCTACAAATGAACCTGTTTGTGTTGTAGGTGTCGGGCACTGTGTCTCAGTGATGACAGGGTAACTAAAACAGATCCAGCCTTCGGAGAGTGAGGCTGGGACTTTTCCAGAGCCCCAACACATTCCTCTTTGTCTTGGCTGGAATGCGTCACGTGCTCATTTGTGAGCCAAGTCCCAGCAAGGGGGCAGAATTCCTGACCAGCTGGAACTAATGAGATCCCACTGATGGATCAATAGTTATTTAACTGCTGATATAATTTCTAAGTTTTCCTGTCACTTGGAGATAGTTCAAAGTCAGTTTCTAATAAAGCTTTGAGTATATTGCTTCGTTGTTGTCTTTCATCAACGTGCTGATACAAAGTCTAATGTGACCTAAGTTTTGTTATTTTGTAATATATTGAACTTTCTTTGGTGTTAAAAATTATTTTGCATTTATTTATGTTGCATTTTTCCCTCACTTGGTTGGGAGTGGGTTTCTATTTTTTCTGTATCTTTCAGCACTCAGTAGATACTTTCTACCTATGCACTCATGTCAGCCTTTGGCTCAGGGAGATTTTCTACCATTATTTATTTAAAGAGTATTTTTGTTCATTAATTCTGTCTCTTCTAACTTTTTTATTTTAAAGGGAAAAACAATAAAAACAACGGCAGAGATTTTCAAAATGAAAATAGGAGATTAACAGTGGTTAAAATATTGCATATTTTTTACCTTCAAAGTAGTTGCTCAGATTACAACATACAGGCATGATAAATTGATCAAACAATATAAACACAACCATTCTCTTCAATAAAGTAATAGAAATTAGTAGTACAATTATCTTAGCTATCTTTTCTCTCTGTATTTATATCTATCTCTATCTCTGTATCTATATGTATCTATATCCTTCTTTTTTTTCCCTTCCTTCTTTTCTCCTTTCCCTAATCCCAGTTGTTCTTTTCCTTTGGAGCAGTTTATTTCCCTTTCATAATATCCATTTTGGATCTTATTTACTTTCAGGTTCTTACACCAGGGAGACAATGCAATGTTTGCACATTCAAGTAAGATTTATTTCACTGATAAGTATGGTTTCAAATTGCATCCATTTACCTACAAAAGCCTGGAGTTTATCCTTCTTGATAGGTGAATAGGACTCTATAGTATAAAAAGACCATGTCTTTTTTATCCATTCCTTAGTTGATGGGCATTTGGGTTGTCTTCAAGATCTAGCTACTATACATTGTGCTACTGTAAATATATATTGCTGTGGTTGTTTTTAATTCTTTTGGGAAAATACAGAAGGGGAATAGCTGGGTCGAATAGGACCTCTAATCCTAGTTTTTTTGAGGAATCTCCACATTGATTTCTACAATGCTTGTACCTGTCTACACTTTTGCTAACAGAGGAGAAGGGTTCCTTTTCCCCCACAGCCTCTCCAGCATTTGTTAATGATTGATTTCTTGGTGATAGCTATTCTTTCAGGGGTGAGGTGGAATCTCAGTGTTGTTTTAATTTGCATTTCTGGAATGATCAATGATATTGAACATATTTTTCATATATTTATTTGCCATTTGTATTTCCTCATCTGAGAAGTGTGTATTCATCTCAGATGCCCATTTTTGGGTTGGGTCTTTGAATTTTGGGGCCCTGATTTTTTCCAAATCTTTATATATTCTAAATAGAAGTCCTTTGTATGAGGGGCAGTTGGCTAAATTTTTTCCCATTCTATGGGTTTACTTTTCACTATGTTGAAGATTTGTTTTGATGTGTAGAAACATTTTAATAAGATGAAATCCTAGTTGTTGATTCTTTGAAGTATTTCCCGTGTAGTTTGTGTTTTGTTAATGAACTCTCTGCCTAGCCCTATATCTTCAAGATTTCTACATATTTTCTCTTCTAGTCAATTTAGTGCTTCTTTATTAATATTTAGATCCTTAATCCATTTTGACTTTAGTGTGTGGTGATAGACATGGGTCTAGTTTTAGTTTTTAGCATGTGGCAAACCATTTTTTCAGCACTATTTAATTAAAGTGGCTTTCTTCCAGTGAACATGTTTGGTCCCTTTTGTCAAAGATGAAGTGGATGAATGTGTTTGTGGTTGTGGCTGCATCTTCCAGTCTGTTTCATGGATCCTCAGGTCTAGTTTTTTGCCAGTACCATGCTGATTTTATCCTAGTAGCTTTGTAGTATAATTTCAAGTCAGGGATTGTGATGCATCTTGTCTTGCCTTTGTTGGACAGGATTGCCTTTGCAGGCCTCTTTTGTTTCTAAATGAATTTTAGGAATGTTTCCTATACCTCTGTTTGGTATGCTGATGGTATTTTGATCAGGATTGCATTATATCTGTACATTAGTTTTGGTAGTATGGCCATTTTCACAACGTTGGTTCCTCCTAACCATGAGCAAGGAATATCTTTCAATTTTCTAATATTCTGTTTGATCTCCTTTTTCAAAGCGCTGTAATTTTCAATATATAGATCCTTTACATCCTTTGTTAGGATTATTCCTAAGTATTTCAGTTTTTTGGATGCTATTGTGAAGGGTATGGTTTCCCTAATTTCTCTATCAATGAGTTTGTTGTTTATGTACAGAGAGGCTATTGACTTTTGTGTATTGACATTATATCCCAATATGCTACTGAATTTGGTTATTAAATCTATAAGCCTTTTAGTGGTGTTTTTGCAGTCTTCTATGTAGAATATAATGTCATCTGCAAATGATAATTTCACATCCTCCTTTCCTATCTATTCCTTTTATTTCTGCCCCTTGTCTAATTGCTCTAGCTAATACTGCCAGAACTATATTTAATAGGAGTGGTGACAGTGGACATCCTTGTCTTGTTTCTGATTTTAGAGTGAACGCTTTCATATTTTGTCCACTTATTATGATGTTGGCTGTTGGTTTGTCAATGATGGCTTTTATCAGAGTGAGGTAAAGTCTGTCTGTTCCTGTTTTCTGTAGGTTTTTCTTTTTAATCATGAATGAGTGTTGCACTTTATCAAAAGCTTTTTCTGCATCTATTGTGATGATCATGTGGTTTTTGTCTTTAATTCTGTCTTGGTTACTTTTCTCTCATTGCTGAGATAAAATAGCTGACACCCAGAATTAAGGAAGGAAAGGTTTATTTTGCTCACTGTTTGTGGAGGTTTCAGTCCATACTCGGCTGGCTGTAAGGCAGAGTGGCACATGGTAGAGGGCAACCGTTTGTGGGAGTGAAAGACAGTAAAAGCAGTAAAAGCAAAAAGGGAGGAGCAGATGGGAAGAGCAAACATCTTTCCCTTCCTTCTATTATATGTAAACTATCGAGTGTAGCACTCACACCCATAATCCCAGCATTGGGCCATGGATCAATCATAAACTCTAGAAGCCCACCCCATGACTGCATGAAGCTTTAGAGGGACAACCAGACAAAAAAGCATAACAGGCTCTATTGATATGGTGTATTACATTAGTTGATTCACATGTACTGAATGATCCTTGCATTCCTGGAATGAATCCCACTTGGTCACAGTGTATAATCTTCTTAATGATTTGCTGCATTCTATCTGCTAGTGTTTGAGAATTTTTGTATCTATACTCATTAGGGAGATTGACATGTAGTTTTCTTTTTTGTTTGGGTCTTCCTCTGATTTTGGTATCAGGATGATACTTGCCTCCAGGAATGAGTTAGGGAGCATTCCTTCCCTTTCAATTTCATTAAAGAGTTTGAGAAGAATTGACAATAAATGTTCTTTAAATTTCTTGTAGAATTCAGCTGTGCATCCATCAGGACCTGGGCTTTTCTTTGTTGGTAAGATTTTTTTATTATATTTTCAATTTTATTGGCTGATAATTGAGTTCTTCAGGATTTTTGTATCTTCTTGATTTAGCTTTGGTAATTCATATGTATCTAGGAATCTGTCCATTTACTCTGTGTTTTTCATCCTATGAGAGTAAAGATTTTCAGAGTAGGTATGGATGACCTTCTGAGTTTCTACAGGATCTGCAGTGATTTTATTTTTTCATTCCTTATTGCTTGAATTTGAGTTTTTTCTTTTCTTGTTTTGATAATGTTGGCCAGGGGTTTATCAATAGTTTTACTCTTTTAAAGGTTTCAAAGATTCTTACAACTCTTTGATTCGTTAATTCTTTGTATTGTGTTCTTAGTCTCCATTGCGTTAATTTCTGCTCTGATCTTTATAATTTCCTGCCTTCCTTGGGCTTGACTTGCTCTTCTTTCTCTAGAAGCTGGAGGTGCAGTATTGGGTTGTTTATTGTGCTCATTCTGTTTTCCCGGGGCGGGAATTCACTACTACAAATTCCCCTCTGAGGACTGATTTCAATGCATCCCACAGGTTCCTGTAAGTTGTACCTACATTTTTGTTTGATTGTAAATGTTGTTCAATGTCTTCTTTAATTTGTTCTGTGACCCATTGGTTGTTCAGAAGGGTGTTATTTAATTTCCATGTGTTTATGGAGTTTTTGCCATTTCTTTTGTCAATAATTTCCAATTTCATTGTACTATCATCTGGTAGTATGCATGGGATAATTTCAACTCCTTGCATTTACTTAAGCATGTTCTATGGGCTAGTATGTGGTCTATTTTAGAGACTGTCCCACATGCAGCTGAGAAGAATGTGTATTCTGATGTTGTTGGGTAGAACACTTTGCAAGTCCATTTGTTCACAAGTTTGGTTTAGTTCTTTTATTTCTTTGCTAATTTTTTGGTCTACTTGATCTATCTGTTTGTGACAGTGGGATGTTAAAATCCCCTGTTATGATTGTGTTACTGCTTATTTGATTTTTCACAGCTGTTAAAATTTGTCCTACATAGTTGGGTTCTGTATTTGGTGCATAGATATTTATGATTGTCATCTCTTCCTCTTGCAATTTTCCCCTAACAAGTATGCAGTGACCTTCTTTATCTTTTTTGCCCATTCTTGGTTTGAAGTTCACATTGTCTGCAAACAGAATAGCTGCTCCTGCTTTTTTCTGGGTTCCTGTCTCATGGAGTATTGTTTTCCCTCCTTTGACTTTCAGTTTATGAATTTCCTTTTGAGTTAAATTTGTTTCTTGTATACAGCATATTGCTGGATTTTGTTTCTTGATCCACTGTGCCAGTCTGGTTGCTTTGATTGTTGAATTGAGCCCATTTTCATTGATGGTTATAACTGATATGTATTGGCTTTGTCGTATTATTTTCCCATTGTTGGTTTCCTACTTTTTTCCTCATTTAATTCCTTGCTGTGCTTGGTGGTACTTTTCTATTGTTGGTCTTTTATTGAGGTCCTTTTTATCTCTTTCTAGAATATCTTTCAGTACTCTTTGTAGGATTGGTTTGGTGGTCATGTTTTTCCTCAGTTGTTCTTTGTTATGTTATTTTCCATTAATTTTGAGAGATAGTTTTGCAGGGTACATCAATCTGGGTTGGACGTTGTTTTCTTTCAGAACCTAAAATACTTCACTCCAAGCTCTTCTTGAATTGATGGCTTATGTTGAGAAATCTGCCATGATTCTGATGGGCTTTCCTTTATAGATGACCTGTTTCTTTTCTGTAACAGTTTTAATGTTCTGTTGTTTTGATGAATTTCTGGAATCTTGATTATTAGATGTCTGGGTGTAGTTTTATTTTGGTTATGGCTGATTGGAGGTCTATATGCATCACATCTGTATGTCAGATTCTTTTTCCATGCTTGGGAAATTTTCTACAACTACTTCTGCAAATAGTCTTTTTATGTCATTTGCGTTGACTTCTGCTGTTTCATTGATATGTACTAATCTTACATTGTTTTTCTTTGCTTCGTTTTACAGCTGTTGAATTATTATGTCCTGGTTCCTTGTTATTTTTTAGAGATCCTTCCTTTTGTGATCATTTGCTGCAATGCCATCTTCAAGGTGTGAAAATCTATCTTCAGGTTTGTTCGAGCAGTTTTGCTAGCTTTGTATGAAATTTTTAATTTCCTGGATACCTGTTTGAATCTGTTTCATGCATTCTAATGCTTTCCTATATCATTCATTCACAGTTTCCATCATTTTTCTATACTTCTCTATTTTTATCAATGTCTTCTTTAGATGTACTGAGCAATTCTTTCATTATTGTCATTTCTTTTTTTCCCTAAGAGATTATTTCTGATCTGATTCATTCTATGGTATGATGGAGTTGTTTCTTTATTTTCATTGCTATGATTTCAGAAATTTCAGAAATTGTGTGACTTCCAAGCTCTTCTATGGCAGTGTCTCCTGCATGTGTTCTGGTTGTGCTGGAGTTGTGATATTGCATTTTGTTCCTTTGTTTTTTCAATTTTGAAGACCCAGAGGTTCCCTGGGGCTCAGCCTTACTCCTGTGATGGTGTGGGAGGGGTGGGATAGTGCTCCCAAAGCTGTCTGGGGCTCACTGTGGCTCCAGAGATGGTTTCTATTGTCTGTATCTTAATATTTTAATGTAATCATTATTTCATTTTTAGTCATATACTAAAGACATGAATGGTTTACATACCACGTTCACAATATTAGAACATTTAAAATTTCTGTAGAGTTACTCTTACCATGAGTTTCATACCCTCTGATTTTTGTTTGTTTGTTTTTGTTTTTTGTCTTTTTGAGACAAGGTCTCACTATGCAGTTCAGGCTGCCTTGAGCTCACTTTGTAGCCCAGGCTGGCATCCAATTCACAATGATTCTCCTGCTTCAGCCTCCAAAGTGCTGGGGTTACAGGTGTGCGTCACCCTGCCTGGCTTGGTCTGGTGATTTTGGTAGGATAGGTCTGGTCCAGCTTTTGTTTGCCTAAGAATGTCATTATGTCTCCTTAATTTCTAAAGGTTAGTTTTGCTAGGTGTAGTATTCTTGGTATCTAGTATTTATTTTCTCTTGCTTTCTTGAGAATCTTTTCTTCATCTTTTACCTTTCAGAACTTGATCATAATATTTTGGTATAGTTGAACCTGATTGGTGACCTTTGGCTTTTCTGTCTATGGACATTTATAACCTTCCAGGTTTGGGAAGTTTTCTGTTAAGGTCTCTTTGGTAATTTTTAAAATCCTGTTGGCATTCTCAATAATCTGAATTTTCACTTTTCATTGTTATCCCACATTTTCTGCAAGCTTTATTCATTCCTCTTTTTCTTTCCTATGATTACGTATTTTCAGGTCCTGATTTTGTGCTCACTAAGTTTTGCTTCTATTTGATCTACACTATTGACATCTTCTGTTACATTTTAAATTTACCTTCACATACTTTTCAGTTCATAGATTTATATTTTTAAAATTCCTTTCTAAGGAATTTTCTCTGTGCTAAGTTTCCCTGATAAAAGTACTGAATTTTTCCTCTGTTTTCTTGATGCTTGTTGAATTTCCTTAAAACAACTATCTTGAATTCTCTGAGACTTTGCATATATTGGTTGGTTTCTGGGTTCCCGACTTTTCTTTTCATGTATGACATCTTTAGCACATTGGTGTATTGGGTATTTTTTCTAGTGCTCATGACCTGGGTGTGTGCCTATCTTTTCAGAAAGTCTGGGCAGGCTGCTTATTTTCTGAGCCTATGTTCACTCTCAGTATTTGAGCACTAGATGGCAACATAAATCTAGGTCTGCTCTAAACCTGCTGTTGGAGCATTGTTTCAGTTTCAACACTTAAGGGTGACTGAAGCCCAGGTTTGTCTCAACTCTATAACTGGTATGTTCAGAATCAACTAGGTCTGAAAAGATCATTTTGCTCATAGCTTCCACCTTGGGCCAGGGTAGGCCTAGACTTCTTGACCTTAGTAACTGGTTTGTGGCTAAGCATCGTGGAGTTCATCCAAGCTCTGAGTCTTACCAAGGAGGAACTGGCCCCAGGCCTCTGTGAAAGACCTGGTGCTTACCTCCATTTTCCTTCTGCAAGCAGATCATTAAGTGTGTTGTGCTGCTTGGGGATGAGGAGGAATGGATTGGATAGTCTCATAGCCTCCAGTGCTGTCACACTGAACCACACTGGCGCCCACAGCCCTCCAAGACCAGTGCAGCACAGGGGCAGGCACAAGCTCCATGCTGCCAAGGCGGACTCCTGGACAGAGATAGCTGCAATAAGCCACAGGTGATGCTGGCCAGGAACAGGTCTGATTCACTGGGTTGTGGTTCTCTGCTTGACACCAGGTGGGTCCAGAGGTTCTATAAATAAGCACTGGTCCAAGAATAGGAGACATTAGGATTATCCTACCTTTAGGCTTCACTGGGAAGGCAAAGTTTCGTGTTCACAGGCTTATCCTCCTCCCTCAGCAGGCGGAGTCTTGCTCCTTGCCCAAGATTGAGGGTCGAGTGGTGGAGACTGTCCGGGCTGCCCAGGCTGATGCTGAGCTGGTTCACACCCAAGTCTCGTAGCTGCAGCTCTTCGCAGGTATAAGGGCAAAGCCATAGGCTCGTGCTGTAGCTGGTGTGTAGGGAGGCAGACAGAAACAAGAGCCCGTCCTATCAGGGTACAGGCTCGTCTGATGCCAGGACGGGTCTAGGGGTTCTGTCTGTGCGCACTGGCCTGGACATAGAAGTCCTGGGCTCGCCCTGGTACTGAGTCTCACCACAGCAAGCCAGTTGAGCTTCCAGGCAAAGGCCTGTGTTCCCTTTCCTGCCCTGTTACCTTCAAGTGGTGTCTTGCTCTTTGCTCTGCTGCTGAAGACTGGGAAAGCAGCGATGGAGGCAGTCCTTTGGCTAACATGGGTGCAGAGGCTCAGTCTGGGGGCAATGGCCTAGGGACACGGGTCATGGGGCTCTGCCCAAGTTTTCACCTTGGTGACCCAGTACTGGATTGAGATCTAAAGCCTGGGCTGGATCCTCTTTACCTCCTCCAAGCAGGAGGCATCACCATGATGTGCTGCTTGGAGTTGGGGGAGAGGTGTTGTGGGCGACTTTTCCCTCCTGCCTTCTTCAATTTGCCCTTTCTTTATTACACTAAAGCCAGGCACTGTGGTCTCCCACCTGGCTTCCTTAACTTGTGTGAACATGGCATGGAGTGTGAATAGCTGTTCAAGTTGGTGCATTTACGGGAAGACAATTGCCAGAAGAGAATGTTAATTAGCTGTCCTTTTGTTCTGCCTCCTACTGTTCATCTAAAAAGGGGGCAGTTGGACATAGACACTTCCATGGGGAACACTTCCTGTGAACAAGGAAGCAGTGGTCAGGGTGATTCTGCACAGCCAAGGAAGGCCAGAGGCTGCCCCCTCACCGTGAGAAGCTGGAAGAGCCATGGAACAGATACTCCTTCCAGTTTTCAGAAGGAACCAGCTCTGCCACCTTTTGATCCTGAACTTCTGGCTGCTAGAACCAAAAGTCACTTCTCTTTTCACACCATCTCGTTCATGGTACTGCAGAAGTGAGCACGACTGTGGTTATCTCTCCGTTGCTTTCCCTGTGTCACTGCGATCCAGGAGAATTTGCTCTCCTGGCTCATTAATTTGTTCTGTTACTAGGTCCGTTCATTCGGTTATCTATCCATTTGCATTTTCAAATTCAAGACCTGTAATCGCTTCATTTTCAGAACAGCCTGTTCTTATTTCATAGCTAAAACACATTAAAATTCATCTCTCAGCCTTTTTTCCTTTGAGATATATCAGACAGGGTTTTTATTCAGCTGAAAATAATAGGAACCGTAACAACCTGTGAGTTCAACAAAAAGTTTAAGGACATCATAAGAAGTCCAAAAAAGAATATCTCAGGCTGTGGTATAGGGTCAGACTCCTTTGGTCTATTTATCTTGGGCTGTATTGTTACGGGTACAGGACCTAGCTCTGGGTACTCATTCTGTCTAGGAGAAAGATAAGAGAATACAGAAGATTTATGGCTATAATAGTATAACATAGATGCATATGTCAATATTCCAACATCGTCATGATTTAAAGATGGTGCTTGTCTGTCTCTTATACGCGTGAAATTTAGTGACCCAACACTCCACCGCACAGTGTGAGGCACTGAGACTCCTCTATCGTCTCGTTCTGTCAGAATGAAATATGTGCTTCTCCTGATGTGGGCAAACATGGCCACCCGAGATGCAGCTGTCAGTCCTTCATTCCAGCTAGGAAGAAACTAGAAGACGAGGAGCAGCTGAGCTCTTGCCTCACGGTTTTATCTTGGAAGTTGTACACAGCCCGTTTGATTATAGGACCCTGCTCAGAGATTGATCATGAGGCTATACTTGGCTTCTAGGGAGGCTCTACTGGGATACGTCACCTTTTATTTCCTTTTCTAGGCAGCCATAGGCCCAGCTAAAATCAGGGCTTCTAAAATGAATAAAGATGAGAAGGATGATCATTAAAAGGCAGCTGGATCTGCTGCAATTAGGAGATTATAGCAGACCTCACAGACATGGAAACACCCAGCAGACTTCTCCTTCTCCCTGCCTCACCCACATCCTTGGCTGTATCTGAGAACTGGGGCCAGCTGAGTCAGTCAGTGGATGAGTGCTCTGGATGTCACAGAAAGTCAGAGTGGACCCTGGATAGGCGATGATGAAATGTTCTGTGTTTTTGTACCAGTTCTTCAAAGTGTGGTGACGGTCATTTCTGGCTATTCATTTTCCTTAAAGTATAAATGATTCTTGGTCATGTGACCCCATCTTTTATTTGGTGTGCTAATTTCTGGGAAGGTTTTTTTTTTTTAATTAATTAATTATTTATTTATTTAAAAAAATAAAAGTACAAAAACATATTGACAAACAGACACCAATTAGCATAAAAATAGTACAATCACAACTAA